>QLIY01002946.1:0-15076 GCA_003260075.1 Phallusia mammillata | reverse complement strand
TATACAGCAAACAATTCAACAAACAACTCAACACCATCCAAACAGCTCAACTACTGAACACCAATGACAAACTGCCACATTGCACATTTAATCATTCATAAATATTTTAACCATTGACAAATGGTAAAATAAAATCACTGTTCCATACAATTAAGGGTAACTTAACTTACAGGGTACACACAGTTTAACAAACTCATTATTAATGATTTATTTTGTAAGTAGTAAACCCCTTTCCATTACACGAACATGTTTTAAAGCAAACGCCTCATTCTTTGTAAGACAATCCGCTAATTGATATTCTATTGATATCCGCTGAACATTAACACACTTGGTAAACACCATTTCTCGAATTGAGCCGATGTCATTTCTTAGACGCTTGTCCTCCACCTGTTAAGAAGAATTAACAGAATCAAATAACGACTTGTTGTCTGTGATCACTTCAATTTTGGCACAGTTAATAAACAAAAACAGTATACAGCTAACAAGTCAACAAACAATTCAACATCAGCCATACAGCTCAACTACTGAACACTAACACAATGTCAAGCTCTAAACCAGGGGTCTCAAACTCAAACTGGTTTGGGGGGCAAAAACAAACTTTTAAGTAATTCGGGGGCCGCACTATCGACACATTTGTTACGGTGTAACATGACAAGAAAAGACATTGCGTGATTAAAAAGTGAAATGTTCATTAATGTCACCAAATACATTAAAAAACATAATTGTAATAAATAACAAACAGATATACAGTGTAGCAAAGTGAAAGAGTCAACTGTGCTATATTGCTTTGTGTAGAAACAATGACCTACAATGACGCAACAATGTATAAAGTATGACGCAACAATCGCAATTGCTGATTTTAAACATGATCTTGCTCAATCAAACGCTGCATATACCACCAGTAGAGAATGAATGTGCCATGTTAATTCACTGGTCTCCCCCCCCCCCCCCCCCCCCCCCCCCCCCCCCCCCCCCCCCCCCCCCCCCCCCCCCCCCCCCCCCCCCCCCCCCCCCCCCCCCCCCCCCCCCCGCGGGCCGCACAAAAACCCTTGGAGGGCCGCATGCGGCCCGCGGGCCGTGTTTGAGACCCCTGCTCTAAACTGAGACACCTTGGCAAACTGCCACATGGCAAAATCAATGCATCAAACAATTTCAATTATGCATGAAATAAAACACTTATTCATACAATTACAGGTATGGCAACTTAAAGTGTATATACAGTTCATTACAACGCTTTTGTTACGAAGTTACGGAGAGTTTCAGTGGATCTGCTTTAACATAGTGTTGTAAACTTTTAAGACGCAAAAACCGAATAGCCTTTATTTTATACTGATAAGTTGCTAAAAGATGAATGGATGAAGCATCATGTATCAAAAACAGCACTGGCAGCAGTCAAAACGTAAACTTTTCAGTATCTCGGAAAAAAAGTGAAAACTATCAAAGGTTAGGCTACAAGACGCTAAAATTTCAAAAACTAAGAGAATTTTTCAATGTTCCGGAGGTCTGGTAACCATTCATTAGATCATGTATATATGATATAAACCTTATTCTTTACTTCAATATTTTTAAATCCAAAACAAGGAGGTATTTGGCGGCCGTTGGTAAAATAAGAATCTGCGGTAAGACCGTCGTGACGAGTTTTTGTTTTTGCCATAATACTTCGAATAATCGGACCCCCCCCCCACATTAACACACTTGGTAAACACCATTTCTCGAATTGAGCCGATGTCAATCCTTAGCCGCTTGTCCTCCACCTGTTAAGAAGAAGAAACAGAATCAAATAACGAATTGTTGTCTGTGATCACTTTCATTTTGGCACAGTCAATAAACAAATCCAGTATACAGCAAGCAATTCAACACCAGCCATACACCTCAACTACTAAACAATGTCAAGCTCTAAACTGAGACACGTTGGCAAACTGCCGCATGGGAAAATCAATGCATAAAAAAATATCACTTATGCATAAAATAAAATCACTACTGCTTATAAATAAAGGTATGGCAACTTAAAGTGTGTACACAATTCATTACAACAGTTTTGTTACAAAGTTACAAAACGGAAAGTTTCACTGGATCTGGTTTAAAATAGTGTAAACTTGTAAACTTTCAAGACGCAAAAAATCACCGAATAACCTTTAATTCATACTGATAAGTTGTTTAAAGATGAATGGATGAAGCATCATGCATCATGCATCAAAAACAGCTCTGGCAGCAGTCAAAACGTAAACATTTCAGTCTCTCGGAAAAAAAGTGAAAACTACTAAAGGTTATGCTAGAAGACGCTAAAATTTCAAAAACTAAGAGGGTTTTTCAATGTTCCGGAGGTCTGGTAACCTTCCCCCCCCCCAGTATTGAATCCCTAGTACACATTATTAATTTAATTGATATATTAAAATCGGATGCGGCAAATCTTACTGATATGTAACAGTTGATTTCTTGTTTGGTAATGGCAGCACAGGTTACTGGGGGTCAACGTTTCAATACGTTACAAAAATTTACTAATTTCACCAGAGCTTGCACAGTTTATAAAGCTGTGTTCGCGTATCTGCACCAGATCATCATTGAACAATAATTATGCGACCTGCAAAGAGAGGAGAGTAGACAAATGTTGGAATTCAACTGACAATATTAAATTTTGGTCAAACTCAACTTCCGTCAGTGGAGGTTATCAACGTTTTGCATCGGTCATGGTGATATTTACAGTGACACTCTGGACACTAAGCTAACACAAGGAGTACTGTGTGCCTAGTGGTTAGTTTTTTTTAACATGCCCGGATATTGTTTACTGTTTGACATTAGTTGAAAACTTCAACATTTCACAAGTACAACCCCACTTAAAATCTGGTGCCCCCCCCCCAGTATTGAATCCCTAGTACACATTATTAATTTAATTGATATATTAAAAAATCAGATTCGACAAATCTTAATGATATGTAACAGGTTATTTCTTGTTCGGTAATTGCAGCACAGGTGACTGTGGGTCAACGTTTCAATACGTTCAAAAACTAAACTAATTTCACCAGATCTTGGACAGTTTGCAAAGCTGTGTTCGCGTATCTGCACCATATCATCATTGAACAATGATTATGCGACCGGCAAAGAGAGGGGATTAAACAAATGTTGGAATTCAACAGACAAAAATTAAATTTTGGTCAAACTCAACTACCGTCAGTGGAGATTACCAACGTTTTACATCAGTTTAAGATGATATTTCCAGCGATACTCTCGACACTAACCCCCCCCCCCTAAACAAATGTTGGATATCAACTGACAATATTAAATTTTGGTCAAAATCAACAACCATCAGTGGAGGTTACCAACGTATTGCATCGGTCATGATGACATTTACAGTGACACTCTGGACGCTAAGCTAACACAAGGGATACTGTTTGCCTAGTGGTTTGTTTTTTAACATGCCGGGACTTTGTTTACTGTTTGACATTAGTTGAAAACTTCTACATTTCTGTTCATTTAAATCAGGGGTCACCAAACTTATTACTATGCGAAGTTTAAAAATGATTAGCGAGGGCCGCATGGTTCACATGCCCTAGCGCCGTCTTTCCAAACTTAGTCCGCGAGGATGTGGTCTTTCTGCAAGTACAACCCCACTTAAAATCTGGTGATGCGACTGCTAAATTGTATAGTTCGTCTTTACTAGCAATGCTTGTATGTTAGGTCACAAGTAACAAAAACGGCAATTGTTTGCGCACAATTGACACTTGTAGTTTTGTCTGTGATGTAACGAACTGGCCTTGGATCAATCCTGGGCGTTGTAATCTCATAAAACTAGGTAATATTAGTCTACATATCGCGACAGGAACCCCCCCCCCCCCCCCCCCCCCCCCCCTGTCTGTGATGTAACGAACTGGCCTTGGGTCAATCCTGGGCGTTGTAATCTTATAAAACTAGTTAATATTAGTCTACATATCGATATAGGAAAACTTTTTTCGTGAGGAGTAGATTATTTTTTGAACCCCCCCCCCCCCCCCCCCCCCCCCCCCCCCCCCCCCCCCCCCCCCCCCCCCCCCCCCCCCCCCCCCCCCCCCCCCCCCCCCCCCCCCCCCCCTTTTGTTTGCTTTTGTACCCACGGTTCTTGTTTTTTTTTTTAAATTTGTAAAAATCATTAACGGAAGAAAACTGTGCTTTGTTTTTTCAGTGTTTTGAAAAGCATCTGCAATTGTTGGTACAGTTCACATTGTTTTACAGGCGACTATGGTTATTAGTAAAACCAGTGATTTTTCGTCAAATGTGTTCTTGTTTCTAATATTCCAATTCATTGGTACTTGTGCATTTGATAACAGTTTATGTTTTATTTAGTCTCTATGGTGTAACTTTTTACATATCGTTCTTCGGTACAGGACAATAGTGTTGCAATGATAGTATTTTGAAGTTAAACTTACTGGCTTATCTTGTGCTTGAAGGCTCCATGTTACATTCAAGAAATGTTTCGGCGATCTCCATCAACAATAACACTAACATATTGTTGTCAGTAATAAAGTTGTTGCATGGAATAAAAGAAGGTGGACGTGACCGTGTCACAATCACATGAAAAGCTTGTTTATTTTGAACAATGGGTGATGTTAGTTCCCAACCCAGACCAATCCGAGAATCGGATAATGCTGAACACGAATCCAACTTGGTCCAAGGACCAGATGATGCTGAACCAGAATCAAGTCGACCCCTAAGACTGGATGACGTTGATCCCCAACCCAGCTCCACCGAAGAAGCCCAGCCTGTGCCGCATTTAAGTTCAAACCACCCTTTGCCAGTTGATGTACCGAGCAGGGATTTGGTTTTTAACTTGGTAAGAATTTTCACCTGAACAAGAAGTCGTCGTTTGAAATTCGGGATTCCAAATGACCTGAACGTTTTAAAGTGTAATTGTTCCCCCCCCCCCCCCCCCCCCCCCCCCCCCCCCCCCCCCCCACACATGATATCAGTAATTCCTCCGACAACAGCCGATTCGAATCGACGACTTCATGATGTACAGGGTGGACTTTTTAAAACAAGAATCCGTTTTGATCATAAAACTTTTTTTTACAGGGAAGCGAACAAGCACCTCTGATTGGAGACACAAACATCCACACAACTGGACCAATTTACATCGCACGAGTCTATCAACAACACATTACACAACATGTAACAGTGCATCAGACATCCGAGCAAGCTCACTGCTCGTCTCATTTGCATCCTCCAACCTATATAGATGAAGACGCTTCACCCAAACTTCCTGCTACGTCGCCCTCGTCCGAACCCCCCCCCCCCCCCCCCCCCCCCCCCCCCCCCCCCCCCCCCCCCCCCCCCCCCCCCCCCCCCCCCACAGCGGCTGCAACGAATCGTCGTACAACTGGATTTTCTACACTTTTTCCATTCTTACGTAAACGAAGGTACTAATTGTTTCCTAATAATAGCCATACTTTCAATTGTTTTACCATATATTTCAAAGTAGAAATATAATAAGCATTAAGTGTTGTAGTGAAAACTAACTTAACGTTTTAATGTTTATGCAGGCAAAACCCAAAAAGAATACTAAAGACTTTGCTCAAAGAGAGAACGGAAGCAATCGCCGATGAACAATCGTCGCTAGCGGATTTTACCAAATGCAAAATAACTCCCGTAAACCTTGCCATAGTAGACAAACCAGAGCAAATTGACAACGAGATTCAAGCAGAAGGACATTATCGCAGCAGAAAGGAACTTGCAAAGGTTTACAACAGAGCACAAAGTGATATCACTGCTGAATCAATGTTTCGTCAGGCGAAAGAAATTGCTCAAGAAGAGGCGACATGGCAATTCAATAAAGGAAAACCAAAACAAGATTACGTGGAAAAACATGGGAACGTGGTCGGTGTGGTCGGACAAGCTGGAATAGGAAAGACGACCTCAGCCAAAAAGTGGGTCATGCAAGGTTTAAGGGGAGAGTTGTTCGGAGAGACTTCTTTCTTCTTCTACATTGTGATTAGGTACATTGACTTCACAAAGGAGATGACACTTTTAGAGTTTCTTCTCTCATCCATGTCGATTGAACAAGATTACACCCCGGAACAAGAAAAAAGCATTCTCAACGCCATTTGCAATGATCCAAATGTTGTGATGATTTTCGACGGTTTCCACGAAGCAGCCATTAATTCATTTTCCACTAANAGTTCCCCAACCCCAACTACATTCCAAGTCAAAGGCGGAAAACTACCTGAAACATTTGGCAGCAGGAAACTTGCTTCCACGTGCTCGGAAGATTTTCACGTCACGACCAACTCAACTATACAAGCTCCATCCTTCATATCGACCCAGGTTTATTGTTCAAATACTTGGATTAACCCCAACATCACAAGATGAACTTGGGCGTCAGATATGTGGTGACAAATACAACGAAATACAACAAAAGCTAGAGCAAAACCGCAATGTATTCGCTTACTGCTACGTCCCTGTTAATTTTATATTGACTCTTGTGTACTTGATGAATTACGATGGAGATATAAAATTTATTCCACTCACTCAAGTCCTTGTTTTCACTTGTGGCCAATATCTCACAATCAATCATTTAAGGGGCCAAGAAGGTGAGTTAGACAAACTGGCAAAATTGGCTTTTGATGCATTTATAAAGATGGAGATCGTATTAAAGGCAATGGCATTCGTAAAAGCAGGTATCAAGGAATCCACAGCCGATGCATTTACAAACACGTCAGTCACAAAGCACGGGAATCTCAAGCTGACGATATTGGATGGTCACAAAGTTCGATATTTCTCTCATCTCATCTGGCAAGAGTTTTTTGTTGGTTTTTACCTGATGATGATCATGTCCCTTGACGAGTTTGAGAAAGTCCTCAAACAACTGTCAGGCGACAGATGGGAAGTTGTTTCAAAGTTTGTTTTCGGGATTTGCGATTCTTCGGTTTTCCATCAACTCGAGCCACTTGTTCCTGAAAGTTCCCTAGAGGATTGGAAGCAAAAGAAATCTTTGCTTCTGAAATTTATCCAGTCTAAACCGAAGCTCAGCAGTAAAGAAGAAATCGTACGAGTTTGCGACTGGGCTCATGAGTCAAATGATCCAGAGATTGCTTCGAATGTGGCCTTCCTACTCCCTGATGAGCTCGACCTTCGTAGATCATCTCTCCTCCCAGTTGACTACGAGAATCTTTCATTTGTGATTCAACACAGAGCGACACCGGTAATACCGTGTTTTGTGCGTCGAAGTAATGTTTGTATAAATATCCGTAGCAGCAAACTTGCTGACATGTTTCGATCAAGTATATTTGTTGCTTATATATAGATTTAATTTATGTATGGCTAAGTATAAACAAAGAGTGCGTGGAAAAATCTAGGTAATCTGAAAATAGGTAATCATGGCGTCGCTGCACAGTAATCATGGCGTTGCTGTACAATGCTTTCGAACGTTTTAAAAGTTCATGGAAGACGTTGTTTCTCTCAAGCTTTCGGCGGGTTTTGCTTAAGTCAAAGCTCAAAATTGTGGCAGATGAAACAAATTCGAAGACGCTGCTCGACTCCTGCATCTTCCTTTGGATATTTGATGTGTTTATGCGTCCACATCCAACAGTCTAAGTACGAAGCACTCGCACAACGCTTACTTTCATCGTTTGCTGTACCTGGCACCAACTTTTTGTTTTTGTCCGATGAAGTCACCAGCAAGTAGGTGCAACTCCCAAATACGTCTCCTTTGGACAATAAAGCCATTTGGTTTTGGATAAAATCCTCGCTCAGCAGCCGCCAGTCATCTTTCTCTAATAACCCTGTTCCGGGCTTTCGGCTATGAAGTTACAACAGTTCTATCGCAAAGGGCAGCCGAAATTTTTTCTTCCTAATGTGTTACAAAATTATCTTCCTAATGTGTTACGTTTCCCACCAGATCCCTCTGTAACGCTTCTCTCTCTCTCTCTCTCTCTCTCTCTCTCTCTCTCTCTCTCTCTCTCTCTCTCTCTCTCTAAAGCTTCGACAGCTTCAATGTTAGACATAAACATAACGCCACTAGTGACAGTGCTCTTAGTTTTGGCGTAAAATATCCCATCAGTGCAGCAAGTGGCGAAGGATTGGCCATATGAGCTAGTGTAACTCTACGCCACTCCAGTTTGTCGGAAGAACGATCTAGAAACCCTTGCCACACCAATCTATCTTTTGCCACAACTGGGCATCAACGACAGAAGAACTGGTACACAATGGCCAAGCAAGACTTCACCACGAAGTTTCGACCGCTTCATGGTTGATTTAAAAATTTTGTATAGGAAACTGCTTTTATATTGATAATTTGACACTGAGCCGAAATCACTTCGTTTCACATACATTTGCTTGGCCATTGTGAACAAGTTCGTCGTTTGTAAACCGCTCAGATGTGGCGTCGGATGGGTTGGTGAGGCATGAAGTGCCACATTAGCCAATACGATCGATCTCTTGTCATCAGCTGCACTGATTTTATAGTTCGCAACTTGTGCACTGTCTGCAGCTTAAAAGGTAAATCAGAGTAATTTCAAGCACTGGATGTTAATATTTGACAACAAATTGTCCTCACAAACAAATAATATGTTTAACTCGTTTAGTTGTCGGCATAAACCCCCCCCCCCCCCCCCCCCCCCCCCCCCCCCCCCCCCCCCCCCCCCCCCCCCCCCCCCCCCCCCACAATTTTGACACTATTTCTAACACAAAGTTGTAATTGCTAAAATAAACTTCAATCCCCCAAAAAATAAACAATGCCAAACATTAACGCTAAAACTATAGAAAAACAAATCCATACAAAGGGATACTCTTGCTCGATTTTATTTAAAACAAACCAATTTTTTAACAGCCAGTTTATGCATGTAAAAAGGCAAAAGCGTGCATCCCATATGTGTTTTACTCGTGTGTTGCTATGACAACAGATCTCCTGACACAAATACAAGGTTTGATGAAACTAATAATAATATGCAAGAGGCACATGGGTACAACTGCTGTATACATTTTAGGCTTACTACCACATCTGTATGTGATAATGGGGGATAAGTGACGCAACAGAACAATATTTAAATGCAACTTTATCTAATTCACCAAAGCGCTCATGTACATTTGTTTTTGTTCTGTTGATTGACTCAAAATTCATTCGACACGAAGCAGTTTGACCTGTTTTTCAACTAAATAATCAACCTCAAGTCTCAATTCTTTATTATTTTTCTTCTTCACGTTTCGTTGTTGCACTTTAGGTCGGTACTGATGTACTTTTCGCAATTACGTCACGTAGTATGTTCACGGTGTTAGTCAATTCAATTCAATCGACTCCTGCACAGGGCTGCCACTAAGGATTTTAAGATATCCCAAGGTTGTCTCACTAAAAATCCCCAGGTTTGTCCAAAAATCCCAAGATAACCAAAAAAATGACAAATACACAGTTTAAATCCTAGCTGGCGCAGGCAACATAATCTTTATTGTTACACCAGGTTCCAGCCATCAGGTACCTTTGAAAAGATGCTAAGAAATCCTAGAAAAATGCAAAAGAGTAAATATTTTTTGTGTACATTTTTTACTGGCACATGATACATCGAAAAGCCTGTAGTACTGGCCTGACTCACTAGTTTTGACAGGGAATTTCAATCAACTTACACGGCTTCGAACACAAAATTGGTAAAGCACTGTTATACAAATCGTTACATAAACAATGATTTTTGCAAAAGGATTATTTTTGTTTGCAACCATAGTATTAATGGTATCTTAAACGTATTAAACGGATAACTTCAAAAAATCCCAAGGTTTAAAAAGTTTTTCCCAAGATCCCAAGGTTAGCACTGAAATCCCAAGGAGTGGCAGCCCTGCTCCTGCAGTTTGCAAGCTATTTACTAATGAAGCTTTTAAAGCATTGTGCGTACAAGTACAAGGTTCGATGTAAAATGATTGGTGGAAACAAGGCCAGGTCGTTAGCACGGGTGCGTAAAAAACGTTATTTAAGCAATGCAATTAACCTAATTATATTTCTTATGTAAAGCTAGCAAAGCCTAGATTGGTTTGTTAGCTTACTTGCCACGTATTATCTTTGATTGATAAAATGCCAAATTGAAAGTGGATCAGAAATTGAGTTGTATACTTTTAATTACGAGCATTTGTCATTACCAGAAATGTGATAATGTTTGTTGCATTAAAATCAGCTGAAGAGACTCGACCTCTCCCGCAACAAGATCGGCAACACGGGAGCAGCTTCGCTGGGTCCTTGTCTTCACAACATGGAACAACTTATACTGAGGGGATGTGAGATCGGAAGTAAAGGTGTCAAAAAACTCTGCAATGGAGTAAAAAAGCTAACAAAGCCGGTAAAGTTTGTTGAATTTCGTTGAATTTTATATGATGGCAAACGTTGCGACCGGTTTATTTAAGCTCATTTTATCGGCAAAAATTGTTGAGTTTTTTGAGCTTGTAAATGTTCTTTGTAGGTATTTTTATACTGACAACCGGCGCTTTAAATTATTTTCTTGCTTGGTAACGATTTTTAAATGCTAAAGGTGATGATTGTCATGCAAATATACCTTTGTTGCGTCAGAATTTAAATCTCGTGTAACAATGAAATTAGACCCAGCAATTATGTCGTGGAGATGCGCAAAACGCCCCCCCCCCCCCCCCCCCCCCCCCCCCCCCCCCCCCCCCCCCCCCCCCCCCCCCCCCCCCCCCCCCCCCCCCCCCCCCCCTGTTATTGCAAACACGAACGAAATGAGCAGCATTTGGCATCAAAACAATTATTGCGAGTTATTTCGGTAAATTTAAGAAACATAAGAAATCTAAAATATGATTAGCTTTTATATTAATTGAAACTGGGAATAACATAAAACGACACATCGATGACGAACTATGGTAGAAATCTTTATTGAATATCAGATCATTAATTTATACGTAACAATGGATGTTAAGTAACAAACAACACAAGGTTTTAATGCAACTTAACCCTGCACCCTAAATCGCCTACGTGTATCAGTTACGGAGATGTGACACTGAAAGGGTTATCACAATATGCGCCAACAAATTAATCAATGTTTGAACAAAATATAAGAACAAAAAATATAAAATATATAGTTAGTTGTTTTTATGAAACTAATAATAATATGCAAAATGCACATGGGTACAAACTGCTAAATGCGTTATAGGTTAACAAACAAATTTGTATGTATTAATGGGGGATAAGTGACGCAACAGAACAATATTTAAATCCAACTTTATCTAATTTACCAAAGCGCTCATGCACATTTGTTTTCGTTCTGTTGATTGACGCAGTGACGAATATTTTGCAATTACGTCGCGCAGTATGTTCACGGTGTTAGTCAATTCAATTCAATCGACACCTGCAGTTTGCAAGCTTTTAACTAATAATGATATTTTTAAAGCATTGTGCCACACAAAGCAATGGACTGGGTGAGAAATGCGTTTGTTGAAGTTTTCCGCTGAGTATTGAATCCTACCAACACAATTACCAGGGAAATTGTATCAAAAATTCGAGGGATTTGCGTCCCCCCCCCCGTCGAGAAACTCTGCGATGGAGTGGAAAAGCTAGCAAAGCCGGTAAAAACAGTCGAATTTTGATCTAAGTGATATACAAGATTTTATATAATGGCAAACGTTGCAACCGGTTTATTTAAAGCTCATTTTATCGGAAAAAAATGTTGATTTTTTTTAGCTTGTAAATGTTCTTGACAGGTTGACAGGTGTTCTTGCTTATACGTAACAGTGGATGTTAAGTAACGAACAACACAAAGTTATAAATGTAACTTGACCCTGCACCCCAAAACGCCTACGTAGATCAGTTACGGAGATGTGACACTAAAATGTTTATCACAATATGCGCCATCAAATTAATCAATGTTTGAACAAAACATATACATAAAAAATATAAAATATATAGTTAGTGGTTTTTATAAAACTGATAGTAATATGCAAGAGGCACATGAGTACAAACTGCTATTTGCATTATATGCTAACAATCACATTTATATGTGATAATTGGGATAAGTGACGCAACAGAACAATATTCAAATGCAACTTTATCTAATTTACAATATTGCTCATGTACATTTGTTTTTATTTTGTGGATTGACGCAAATTTTATACGAAACAAAGCAGTTTGACCTGTTTTTCAACTGAGTCTCAAGTCGTTATTATGTTTTGTCTTACGTTTTGTTTTTGCACTTTAGGTAGGTAGTGACGTATATTTTCCAATTACGCCACGTAGTATTTTCACAGTGTTAGTCAGTTCAATTTCATCGACTCTTGCAGTTTGCAAGCTATGAACTTCTAATGAAATTTTTAAAGCATTGTGCCACATAAAGTTATAAACTCGGTAAAAATGCGTTTGTTGAAGTTTTCCCGTTGATGTGTTTTGAATCTTAGCAACACCTTATACCAGGGAATATTTACGAGGAAAGTATTGCGTTTATTTTTTGTTGTTGAGAGAACAGGTTATATTTCTCTCATTTACACGAATGAATTTGTGCCTGTAAACATGCTTGGTTATCTAAAATAACCAAGAGATACTAAATTTTAAAACAGTTTTCTTTACTAAATGTTGTAATTGTCCATAAAAAACTAAAATTTCCTGAATAATAATGGGATAATGTATAGTCCGGGAAACAAATTAATGCGAAACAGAAATCAAACTTAAAAAAACATATTGATTTGAACAACCCCCCCCCCGAGATACTAAATTTTAAAACAGTTGATGTACTAAATGTTGTAATTGTCTAGAAAGAACTTAAAATTCCTTGGATAATAATAATAAGATAATATACAGCCCAGGGAGCAAATCAATGCGAAACAGAAAACAAATGAAAAAAACGCATTGATTTAAACAATGCAACTCATACTGCGGTTGTTTAATGCCACCAAAATATCCATTAGTTAATATTGTAGCAACATCGATTACAGTGAAAAACCTGACAAAGCATGTAAACCTTGAGGATGTTTGTGCTATAAGAAATATAAGTATATCGTTATATTTGTGTTTAACCCGCTTCGAGGGGGAAGGTGTGTAGCGACTCTAGAGACCCGCGACTGCCGAAGCGTCTTAATTGTGCCTTTCGTGTTTGTCGCGTTCGGAATCTTTCTATTTTTGATCTTTACCAAATAAACAGCGAACCTTGCGTGTATTTTCGTGGAAACAACAAATTCGGCGGGTTTGAAAAATGAAAAAAAAATACAACAATATGCGACAACGAAATAAGCTATGTTTGGCAAAATACAAGCATCAGAAAAAATACAAATCTGATGGCAGGTTATAATTAAATCCAGCAATAATACGACACTAACAATATGCAAATGGTAACCAACTGCTTTTTACATTGAAAGATATAATAGAAACGCTAGCGCTCTACCAATTGGGCTTTACAGGTTACATTTTCATTTTGCAAGTAAGAAAAGGTTTCTTCAAACGCTTGAGGTTAATCTTTCATAATCTTTTGATCTTGACCTTAATACACAGCGTGTATTTCAGAATGCATGTATTTGCATCAAATTTTAATGTAACTCATAACACACTGTTTTCTACTCAAACTCAATTTCCAATTCAAAAAATGATAATTGTTGAATCAAACCGTCCGAAATGTATTGTCCAAAAAATTAACAAACCAAAATAACAACAAGCAAACCATGTACGAAAAATCTTTTGAAAACCATACTGTCCCTTATACACATATTTTGTTTCTAACAAACAGCTTTGTCACAGCTTATTTTTGTATTTAGCATGACGTACAACAACGCATAGTGAAACTAACGTGCAGCGCATACTTGTTTTACTCGTGTGTTGCTTAAACGCTGAAACATGGCTAAGACGTTATGACGGATTTAAACAACGCAAATAACCGAAATAAATTTCTTACCTAAAGCTAGCAAAACCTGGATTCGTTTGGTAATTCTTTTTACAAAGATAGTGTAAACATTCTACAGCTTACTTTTCATGTATAATCTTTTATCGGTGAAAGGCCGAATTTTAAGTGGAACAGAAATTATGCGTTAACAATTCGCATCATTTATAATAAGGCGTAATCCGAAGTTGTGTTGTGTTATCTAATTTTACCTACTTCAATTTGTCACTGCCCCCCCCCCCCCCCCCCCCCCCCCCCCCCCCCCCCCCCCCCCCCCCCCCCCCCCCCCCCCCCCTAAGTTGTGTTGTTTAGTTCTAGTTACTTAAATTTGTCACTACGATGAATGTGATAATATTTGTTGCATTAAAATAAGCTGAAGCGACTCGACCTCACCTACAACAAGATCGGCAACACGGGAGCAGCTTCGCTTGGTCCTTGCCTTCACAACATGGAACAACTTATACTGGAGAGATGTAAGATCGAAAGTGAAGGCGTCGAGAAACTCTGCGATGGAGTGGAAAAGCTAGCAAAGCCGGTAAAAGTTGTTGAATTTTGATCTAAGTGATATACAAGATTTTATATAATGGGAAACGTTGCAAACGGTACATTTAAAGCTCATTTTATCGGAAAATTTAGTTTTTTGAGCTTGTAAATGTTTTTGAGCTTCAATAAGTCCAAAGTACGAAAGGGTTTCTTAAGTTCATGTTTTGTAACAAATCTTGACCCCGAAACACAGCAATCAAAGATTCTTGTCCACACAAACAATGTCCATGTAATTAGCACATTGTTTTTTGTTCAACCTTACTAATCTTGTGGCACTATTTTCAACTTAAGATTGTAATTGCTGAATCAAACCACCCTAACTGTCTTGTTCAAATAATTAGGCAAACCAAAATAATAACAAGCAAACCATATAAGAAAAATCTTTTTTCTTTGAAAGAAAGAACAGAGTAAAATATTGAAATTTACACGAATAAATTTGTGCATGGAAACATGCTTAATAATGCAAAAAAATAATAACTGAGAGATACTAAATTTTAAAACAGTTGATGTACTAAATGTTGTAATTGTCCAGAGAAAACTTAAAATTCCTTGGACAATAATAATAAGATAATGTAAAGCCCAGGGAGCAAATCAATGCGAAACAGAAAACAAATTAAAAAAACGCATTGATTTAAACAATACAACTCATACTGCGGTTGTTTAATGCCACCAAAATATCCATTAGTTAATATTGTAGCAACATCGATTACAGTGAAAAA
>QLIY01002945.1:0-15079 GCA_003260075.1 Phallusia mammillata | reverse complement strand
CTAAAGAGCAAGAGCATGTCTAAACATTAATTTTTGTCAAAAAGAATTGAGCAGTTAAAGGGTTAAACCCTAAAATATTCTGTCTAACGCTGGTTTGTTGAATGCGTTTGGTCAAGAAAGAGTGTTTTAAATTTATTCAAATTTGCACAGATGTTAGTTATACCCAGGGTTGCCATACCGTCCTTATTTTTAAGATTTGTCCTTATTTTGAAGGGCAATATCTGAGAAAAAGTTTTTGTCCTTATTTCTACGAACTGTCCTTGTTTTTGACTTNGTTTTTGTCCTTATTTCTACGAACTGTCCTTGTTTTTGACTTGAGTCCTTATTTTGTCTTATTTTTAACAATTACAAGTCAAATCCCTGCTAAAAGTAAACCTAGACCTGGGCTGTCGTGAGATGCACTACGTCAGGGGCGGCCAACTGGTCAAAGCCTAAGAGCCATATTTTTTATTGTGTTACCACAATGAGCCACATTATACACATAAGCACATTTGTTAAATGGCTCGTCCCTTCCTCACACACAGAGACCTGTGCTTAGCCAGATCTATTCTAAATGTCGCACACTACCATAATAATGACACAATGTGACTTGTACAGACCACGGGCCACTCATTTTCAACAATAAATGGTCAGTGCAAACACTCTCACACAAAACTCTCATTTCAACGAATCCAGCAAACAAAAACATATGAATTAAAATACTCCTTTTTCTCATTCTATAAATGACGTGCGGTGAGATTCATTTCTGGTGAATTGCTAAAATCTTTTTTCACTGCCAATTTGAAGGCTAACTTGACAAAAATTGTTTATTTTAAAAGATTTTCCCTGCTGAAAAAACTTGCGGTATTTTCATCTAACGCACATGTGCCCCAAGTGCAAAGTGGTGAAACTAAATTTATTGCGACGTCATTAATGCATTCACCAGTGGTGAATCACCACCAACAATCGCTCAATTCAAAGCCAAGAGAAACTGCCCATAAAATATAACGTTCATGATAACTCGAAAACAACGGATTGAAGCATTATTTACTTTAAAACACATTTGTTGTAAATATTGCTGTTGCTTTGTGTCTCATTCGCAATGTACGGAACAACGAGCAACCATTCATTGTTCACAATTGAATATATGCCATCATAATCAAGCAATTTGCCACATAAAGTTGCAGTTTTAAGGCAAGATTTGTGGCCATACCGATAATAAGTTTGTTCAAAAGCAAAATTGTTAAAGCTTTACTTTAAATTTGACGATTTTTGTACCAGATCGCCACATACTAACCAAAATATACACAGTGGCCCCAAACTTCGACAACAACTTAAGAGCCCCCCCCCCCCCCCCCCCCCCCCCCCCCCCCCATGTGATATGTCAAGGCTCGTATAAATGCAAAGATTTGTTCAAAAACGCTTGTTTCGTTTGACGCCCCCCCCCCCGCGGGTTGGCCACCCCTGCACTACATGTTTTCTACGAACAAGAAGTTGGAACAGATTGTTCCTGGTCCCCCCCCCCCGCGGGTTGGCCACCCCTGCACTACATGTTTTCTACGAACAAGAAGTTATTCGAACTGGGCAGCGGAAATTTGGATCCGATGCGCAGAACGGATGCGCAAGACACGTCAGCTATATTAAGAGCGAGAGTTCAGTTCTCTACCTATTAGTTTCAATTCACAGTTTAATTAGCAGTTTCATCAAGATGGCTGCTGTTCACTTCAAACACGCTCCTTACGGACACAATGCTCTCATATCAGACGCTTGCTAGATCACCTGCTCGTTTGCTGTCACAATGTACCTTACACAAATCCGAAACATTTCTTCGCTATCGGGTTTGCTAGCTCATGCGCAGTGATACTGACCGGCAGAATAACATCCGGTTGTTCCCAAAGATGATCTTTTTTCTGAAATAATTTTACGTTTACGGACTTAAGTGAGAGTCAAAGTTTGGGTGCGTATTATACATGGGTACAGGCTTTTTTCCAGCATGACATGCCATTTTTAGGGTGCGTATTATGCACGGGGGCGCATTATGCACGGAAAATTACGGTAATAGTGCCAAAAGAATACGAACATTTTTTTTTAAANAGTGCCAAAAGAATACGAACAATTTTTTTTTATTATTGGGTTAATGCTTTCTAAAAATTTGTCCTTAAGAATCTAAAAATCACCACAACATTTCTTTACCGTAAATCCGCACAAACACGCGTGTGGGGACCCATTAGTTTTTGTTTACAAAAACAATCATATGTGTAGATCAAATGATGTGTATAGTAAATTGGTAAATATTATATAGAATATATAAAATGGAAGTATATCAGAAAGCCACTCTTCTAGTAAATATAGTAAATGGTATATGTGATGCATCGTTAAATATGATGTAGTATATATAAACTGGCAATATATAGGAAAACCAATATTCTAGTTTAATTTTAAAATTTGTGTGTGCTGAGAAAAGTGGCACCATTTAAAAATACAGTTAGATTGATTTGTTTGTAACTTTGTAGGGTGCAGAGGGGTTGTCCGACTGCCATTAAAATACCAGTGACAGATGACGATGATGACAGAACTGTATGTCGTTTTGGAAATAGTTTTGAAGAGTGTGGTGATATGTGTTTTGATTATGTCCATTTCAGCTTGCAACAGGTACAGTTAATATCTTTTTTGTTTTAGTGTTAACCCCTTAACAAAGGCTGTATTGACTCCTGTTATGAACCCTGTTTCATAAATTGAACTGGCAATGTTCTATCTATTGCGTTTTGTTACTTTAATTCTGCTTGTAGGAATATTCTTGATTTAAAAAGGCAGAAAATCATTTGTTCTTGTTGTTTGGGTTATGTTTTTTTGAGCCCCCCCCCCACCCTGTTTCATAAATTGAACTGGCAATGTTCTATCTATTGCGTTTTGGAATATTCTTGATTTAAAAAAGCAGAAAATCATTTGTTCTTGTTGTTTGGGTTATGTTTTTTAAAAAATTGGGTCTTTTTAAAATAATATTCTTGATCTTTTCTACACACAGAAACAAAGTTTAGCTCAAGTTCAGTAAATAAACTTCCTGATTTGTACCAATGTGTCTTCTGGGATCTTTGTGCCAATGTATGCAACGGAATTTAGCTTGTAGAAACAAATATTTTGTTGAATGGGTGGTAATGATAAGTACCTTTTAACATCAGTTAACGAACGTACTATTTTGTCACTTCACAATATGGGATGGGTACATTAGAAAACATGTGCTTACACAATTGATAACATAGGAACCAAACACTGCAATGGTACAAAATCTCTTTTTGAAACATACCTTTAAAATCAAGTTTATTTGACTGTTTCTGTAATGTAGTCAATTATTTTAATTGAGAGATGTTTTCAGAATCCATGCCAGCTCACATACACTGGAGGTGGAAGTAACACAACAGTGTCTGTTGTATTAATAATTGAAGATTATCCAAAACAGGACATCAGTATTTCAAATGGAGATTCATCTTTAAGCTTATCATCTAATGATGTTTTAAGCTATGTTCCTCTGCAGTTTTTGGTCAAAAGTATAACAAATGTTTTGTTCGTTTTAAAAATTACAATCATTTAAAATAGTTTGTGGAATTTAGTTTATGAATCATTGGAACCTTGTACTGCCAAACCAGAGTTTGTTGGGGATACAGCACCAGCAAATCAAGAAATTAGTGCTGTAATTGGCTCCCAATTTAGAACATCAGTGTTTGCAAAGCCTTCCACAAATTCACACAAGTAAGTATGTATACTTAGGAACACTATACATGAACTTAAAGAGTAATTTAATCAAAGCACATATGCCAGAGTACTTGTATGTATAGAATACGTTATGCAGATGTTTCAACAACCACTGTTGACATCATTACTTCGTATATATATATGTGTGAAGATTATTTATTTAAAGAAATCCACAACTACTCAAACTCTTTAGTATGTGACATAGTGGAGTATTGAAAAGGTGCATGCACTATAAAAGTTTAAAACATTTTACTATTGAGCTTTTTGTTTGTAGTGTTACAGATATTACATTCATCTTCCCATTTGGATCAGAAAAAGCAAAGCTTGAAGAGCTTGATGATAAGATTTTTAGAATGAACGTATCCTGGACACCAACACCTGAACAATCAGGCAGAAGCCTATTTTGTTTTACTGCAAAGGATTCGGCTGGGTAAGAGTTCCTTAAAAAAAACAATTAAAGGGTTACCTTTTGTTTTTAGTTAAATCCAAAGGTTAGTTTGTGGGTAAACTTAATTCATTGCTCACAAAATGTTAGACAAACAATCATGCTAATATTGAAGAAATACTGTTATATATTAAAGATATATCATGCCAAGTTAATATTGAAGTTGTTTTTTTAAAAACTAAAAACATACTAAACAGGGGTTTTACAATTTAAAATAGTTTTAGTGTGGACACCAGTTTGTTTAAACACATGTTGCTTATAGCCATCAGATCACATATTGTCTGGATGTGATTACTAAACTATGTGTTAATATTTTTGCGACATTAAAATTTACTTTTTAGATTGTCATCTGCTCAAAGATGTATCACATTAATGGTTGCAGGTACATATTCATTGTTTCATTTCTATACAGACTAACCTTACGATGTTGTTGGTAAATATGGTTGAAATTGGCAAAACATTTTTAAGCATTGCTAAGCCAATGATAAACGTTACAGCAACCTGTTGCGAATTGCGAACTAAACACTATTTTAAACATATCTTTTTTTGACTTTGACAAATGTTGCATTCTATGGAAAGTTTTTTTGGCTTTGAATTTAAGTTTTTGTGGTTGCACGCATTAGTGATATAAAGTGACATCTTTTTAATGTCCGCCACCTTGCATTTTTGTAAAATTTGGTGACTATGCTTATGTTGATATGCGTTCTGCTTCGTTTGTCTTGATAACTTCAGTAGTTACCCCGCTAGCCCCCTAAAATCGGTGAGGTTTCAAACAATGTCGGAATTGGCTGAAATATGGTAGCTTATATAATATGCCATTTATCGGTTTTGGTTGTTGTGTGCAAGCCTGTAGCCCCAACATTTACCCCACTAGCCCCCTAATGGGTGAATTTTTTGACAATGTTCAAATTTAATTTAATTTGGACACCTTGCAGAATTTGCTATTTATAGGTCGATTGTTGTGTTTTACTCCTTTGCCACTATTTACCCCTTCTTTTCTTTAAAATAAAACATTAAATATGACTAACTTCAAACATTGCATGAATTGAATCAGATTAAATCAGATTATAGTTTGTACATTTAATAGCTTGATTATTTAAGCCCGGTACTGACCCATAAGTTTCTGTCTGCAGAAACAAGTTTATGAAAGATGGTGGCTGATATGAAACTTATTATGGGTCCCCTTCCCTGAAGGGGACACATTGTTTTTGTCTATATATTTTTCTTTTTTTCCGTCAAACACGGACTTGTTCCCACGTTTTGGTCAAGAAAGAATGCTTAAATTTTTTTTCAAATTTACACACATTATAGATATTGGTCTCAAGATGATCCATGGCTATACTTGCTAAAGTACTTCATTTAGGAGTTATATGCTTTGTTGTTTGGTGCAATATAAGGTATTTCAAAGAATTTTGTGCCTTAAAAAAAGATTTACCCATTTTCACCCCTTAAACCCCAAAATATTTGTTTCTGTCTAACACTGGTTTGTTGAATGCGTTTGGTCAAGAAAGAGTGCTTTAAATTTATTTAAATTTGCACAGATGTTAGTTATTGTTCCGAATTTGATCCTCCTTAAGTTTGACCGCGAATGACCCAGCGGTTCACCCACAGGCCCCCAAAACGAAAAAATTTAAAAACGGTTGTGCTGACCCGAGTACATAATATGAGGGTTTCATGCTTTGTTGGTTGGTGCAATGTAAGCTATTATAAAGAATTTGACTTTTTATTGGATTCACCCATTTTTACCCCCTTAAACCCCAAAATAATAAGTTTTAGACCTGAAATACAAGCCCTAATGTGCTGAAATGTTGAACAATTTGTTTAGTATTTAAAAATTTGCCTTAATCGGTCAAATACCGTATATACTCGCATATAGGTCGCAACTTTTTTCCTTTAAAAAAAAATATGGGTGCGACCTATCCGCTCGACATAAGTGCAAATCGCCACCAAGTCGGAACAAAATTGAAAGTTTTCGGCTATTGCAAGTACCGTATGTTCCGGTCGGCTTATTGGAAAAAACAATTAAAGGGTTACCTTTTGTTTTTAGTTAAATCCAAAGNGCGAGTATATACGGTAGTTACTTTTACAGCCCACAATATGTGTACACTGTCAGTCAGATAGAAGTCTGAACTCTCAAAGGAGCAATTCACTTGTTTATGATTAAGGCGGGTGAATGCAGCGGGAGTGTTCAGCTTGACGTCTGGACGGACGTTTTACGAGACAGTCATGTTGTTGATTATATATCAGCTGTTTTTGCGCAGCTATGCTATGTCGTTTTATTAAGTTATTAGGCACATTTTCAGTTTTGGAAAATTGTGTTTGAAAGCCCCCCCCCCAACGACAATATCAAGGTCAAAGCATGAGATTAAATTGAAAGTATTTTTACTGTTTTTTTGTAGTTATATGAAAATAATGATGCAAAAAGAATACGGACAAAACTTTTGAAGTTGGGTTAAGGCTAAAGTTGGTTAACTTTTTCCTTAAGAATCTAAAAATAACCAGGATGTTTGTTTACCGTAAATCCGCATAAACACGCGTGTGGGGACCCATTCGTTTTTGCTTGCAAAAACAATCATATGTGTAGATCAAATGATGTGTATAGTAAATTGGTAAATATCTAACAATGATTGTGCCCTATTTTTACTGTTACCAAATCGCATATGCATATGTGTGGGGACCCATTAGATTATGCTTGCAGAAACAATTATGTTATAAAGTGCCAGGAAAAAGATAGGGATCCAATGAAATGTAGGTGGCAAACATATATCCATTATAAATATAGTAAATGGTGTAGTGATACATCGTTAAATATGATGTAGTATATATAAACTGGCAATATATAGGAAAACCACTATTCTAGTCATAAATTATGTATAGGGAATATATTGACATTTAAAAAAAGGTTATAGTGTATATGCAAAGGCAAAATGTGCTAAGCCCTCTAGTCTTTTTATGTACCTCTGTTAACGGGATGTAAAGGATTCAATATTCTACTGTGACCTTGCTTAAACAAGTGATTGTCAACACCATTTATTTTGGCCAAAATAAACTTGTCAAACTAACTCTTTGGTATAGAATTGGATTTTGTACAGTCTTAAATGATTTTACTTGAAATCTTGTCAGAAATTTTAAATAACAGCTTCTATAAACACTATAATAACTACTTCAAACAGATTCAAAAAAGAATTTTGGTTGCCATTTTGCCTAAATCTGAAGGTTCATCACAACTACCAAATATTCTAAGATATTTGTAATGTAATTATCACTTGAGACAAGCTCAGTGAGACACAGCCTATTTATTGCAGTTGCAAGTTTTAATAGTTTCATACAGAGGGGGTTGCACCCCCTAAAAATGCTACTGACTGTTGAAAGTACCAAGGCAAAAAAGAAATTAACTAGGTGGGACACATTTTTTCAATGTTTGTTTCTGTGTAGGTGCAACCTCAGCATGCAGCATTGGGAACGGTGGATGCTCAGATATATGTTCCGCTTCTGATTCCACCTATTATTGTAGCTGTTCACGGGATTGTTGGCAGCTATCTTCTGATGGACGCACTTGCAAACGTAAAGTATTAGTACTACAAACATAACATGTTACATGGTAGATTTAGTTCTGGCTTGTCATCTGTGTGCCATTCTACTCATAATTTAGTAAGCCAAGCTATTGTCAACATTAGATAAGATATTATTCTTAATTGTAACCATGACTTTCTAGTAGTGAAACTGAGTTGTAAACATTGAATAAATATTTTTGTAAAGTTTGCTTGTTGGCTTAACAAATTTTACCTCCAATGTGCTTAAAGCATGTGGAACCAACAATAAAATGCTCAAATTACACTGTACTTTTCTGGTTATGAGATGCAGTGTATTTGGAATGTTTGACAATGTTAAAGCATTTTTGACACTGCTAAGTGACACTTGTTTTTTGATATTTATAGCAAATTTGGAAATTGAGTGTGAGTCAAATAGAATGAATGTTTTGGTGGAAAAATGTGCAGCAGAACAGAGAACAGTAACTATTTCACAAATTCCTGAAGGAGAAGTGGAAGAAAATTGTGTCGTTACAACTGATGATGTTAATCATCAATTTTCCTTTTCCTTTGGTGAATGTCAAACTACTATAACGGTAAGTCAAACTGTTAATTAAGGGGTGTTTTTTTCCCTGAAGTGGACACATTGTTTTTGTCCATTATTTTTTTTATTTTGTGTCTAACGCTGGCTTGTTTAAGAAAGAGTGCTTTAAACATATTCAAATTTACACATGTTAGTGAGCTATCCAAAGTTGATACTTCTAAAGTTTGACCTGGAATGACCCAGGGGTTCACCCACAAACCCCAAAACGTGAAATTTAAAACCTGCAATCTTACTTAAGTGCAGGAGTTTCATTTTTCATTTAAGCTCAATCGGCCAAATGGTTACCTTTATTCCCATAAAATGTATTCACTGAACAGTCAGATAGAAGTCCCAATGGAGTGCTGATTTACAATTGACTGATTTACAATTAAATTTGAATAGGCAGTTTAATGCAGACCGGGTGGTCTCTGCTTGATGCATGGACAAAGTTATCACATGCATTTGTAATTTTAGCGAAGGTTTCAAACCTTAGATGTAAATTAAACTGGATAAATAGTATTTTTTTATATGTCCCTTTGTTATATGTCAGGCAAAATGTTGCTTAACTTAAAGGTCAAAAAATGAACTGGATGTTTTAGAAAGCCACGATTAATGGTCATTATCAGCTTGACCGCCGAATCATGAGAGGTAAACTTGTAGATATATCAAAAACCTGTAAAAGCAATTTTCCGTCGCAATTTAGGTTATTTATGATTTTACTGAAATTGTTTGTTTTTTTCTTTGTTTTTATTCTTCCCAAAGTTTGTCCGACTCGTTTTTCCATCAAATGTTTGATGGATTTGGCTGAAATTTACACAGATGGTAGATATAGTTATGTAGATGTGCATCCCACTTTGTTTTTGTTGATAACCCCAGTATTTACCCCGCTAGCCCCCTAAAATGGGTGAGTTTTTAAACAGTGTCAGAATTGGCTGAAATTTGGATTTCTTGTACAGTATGCCATTTATAGGTGTCGATTGTTGTGTTCAATCCTGTAGTCCTAACATTTACCCCACAAGCCCCTAAAGCAGGGGTGGGCAAACTACTGCATGCGGCAAAGAAGTTCTTGCGGCCCGCCAAATGTTAGTAAATTTTCAAAAGAAAGTTATCGAGCAACGCTGAATAGTATTATAAGCACAGGCGAAGAGTTTTAAAAAATACCGGGGGTGCGACTTGCCGCTACCTATACCATGTGCAGTATCTGAACCCGTACCATACTTAGGAACTAAACACGGATACTTTTTACGTGCTTTAGCCTGTTGTTTCTGCCAAATTCCTATGCAAATTGTCACTTGAAATAATTTCTTCGTTCGATAAAAGTAAATAAAAGTTTGGTGAGCGATTCACGTTTTTACATACAGCCCACTTTGCACTGTTGACGCGAAACTTTGGTCACTTTGGATCAAGTTTAGGTCTTTGCAGTACTTTGCAAACGGACAAAAAATAGCTTCAGAATCGTTAACACAGACCCGCACAACACTTAAAGATGGATACTAAATGCGGCTCGCACTGTTTAATGTTGGCGCAAGGAAGTTATTAACAAAACAACGTGCTTGTTTATTTTGAAACAATTACAATTGTAGCGTTTCAACCAATGTTTGCCCAATCAAGTGACAACAAATTTATGTTTATAGCTGAAAATGCTACGTTAATATTTGGGCTAAATCAGGCATGCACAACCTGCGGCCGTATGGCCACATGCGGCAGCGGAGACAAGTTTCTGCGGCCATGACCATGTTTATTAAAATACATGCACTGGAGGCCGTGACGTAACTAAAACTATTTTGCCAAATATTATAAATTTTAAACTGCTAAAAACAGATTTCGTGTGACTGGAAAATAGATTACCAGCCTATTAACTATATTCGGTGCCTGTTTATCCGCTTAAAAAACAGGCACAGCAATCGTCACAATACCGATTATGAAGTCATAAANCGGAGACAAGTTTCTGCGGCCATGACCATGTTTATTAAAATACATGCACTGGAGGCCGTGACGTAACTAAAACTATTTTGCCAAATATTATAAATTTTAAACTGCTAAAAACAGATTTCGTGTGACTGGAAAATAGATTACCAGCCTATTAACTATATTCGGTGCCTGTTTATCCGCTTAAAAAACAGGCACAGCAATCGTCACAATACAGATTATGAAGTCATAAACAATTAGCTTCGTTTAGCTAAACTTATGCACCAAGCATTTTAGGTGGCTTTAAATGGTATATATATATATATCATATAAACCTAATTCTTTACACCAGTTATTTTAAAACAAAAACAAGCAAGCAATTGGCGGCCGTTGCTAGTGAAATACTATGCCGCTATGCGGCCCGATAAGATTTAGAACTTTTGAATGCGGCCCTTGCACTGAAAAGTTTGCCCACCCCTGCCCTAAAGTGTAAAACGTATTTGTATGTTATTGGGCACCACAAACGAAAGATTTCTTTGGCGCAATAATGTTACAAGGGCAACAAGTTGTATGTTGTTGGCGTAATAATAAACAAAAGATGCCATGGCANTGTGGCTGAAACTTATACAGATGGTAGATATAGTTATGTAGATGTGCATCCCACTTTGTTTGTCCGGATAACCCTAACAGCCCTATGACGTCAGAAACATTAACGGTTGTTGCTCAAAACACCTCTAGTGGTCGAAATTTTAAACATTGGCAGATTGGGCTGAAATTTTGCAGTACTATTGATTAAGTCATCGCTTCCCAACGTTCTCTTTGGTGGGCCGCGAAGCTTTTCAAACTATTACCATACCAAATATAAGTTTAAAAAATACACAGTTCGTGATAGTGTACTTTCAAGTTCTCAAAAATATGATACTACTCATACTCACTATGAAAGTCGTATTTCACGTTATACAAAGCTTATTGTTACACAATCAACTGCAATTGTCGCGTCACAACAGAACTTGCAATAGTTGTAAAATCTTAATGCGGGAACTCTCTTTGTTAGCTTTATTTAGTCTTAGTGTCGCTACAAAATGGATAGTTTTTTAAAACGAAAAAGCGAGGAAGGGGAAGAAAATAAAAAAAAGTCCCGGAAAGTTGTAGTTAGAAAATATGATCCAGAATACATCAAGTATGGTTTCATAAAGGCAGGAAGTGAATCTGAGGCAAAAGCACAATGTGTTGAGTGCGCAAAGATATTGTCCAATGAGGCACTAAAACCATCAAAGCTCAAAAGGCACTTGGACACACACCATCCGCACAGAGCAGCGAAGTGCAAGGAATATTTTGAGAGAAAAAGAGACGGTTTGCAGGCACAGCAGCGAGTCATGACTTCATTTAGCACGCAATCAAAGTCAGCATTGAAGGCTAGTTATATGGTGGCTGCTCGTGTTGCTCGCTGCAAGAAGCCATTTACTATTGCAGAGGAATTAATTCTTCCTTGTGCTATTGATATGTGCCGAGAAGTACTGGGCACATCTGCTGCATCTAAACTTGAGTCGATTTTACTGTCCAACAACACAATTACGAGACGAATTATTGAAATGAGTGCTGACATAGAATGTCAGCTGTTGGAAGGGATTAAGTCTAGTCCTTATTATTTCATACAGTTGGATGAATCCACTGATATTTCCAACAAAGCTTTGTTACTTGTATTTGTACGGTATTGTGCTGATGGTAATATTCATGACGACCTATTATTTTGCCAAGAACTTCCTACTCGAACAACTGCTGATGAGGTATTTCGTTGCCTTGACACCCACTTTGCTAACAATTCTATTGATTGGAACTGTGTAGGTGTGTGCACAGATGGCGCTGCATCAATGACTGGGGTACATCATGGCGTTGTAAAACAAATCCAAGAGAGAGCGAGACAAGCCAAATGGACTCACTGCTTTTTACATAGAGAAAACCTCGCTACAAGGCAGATGTCGCCCGGATTACATGATGTCATGTCTTTAGCTGTAAAAACTGTGAACTACATTAAGAAGAATGCGCTGCACTCGAGATGTTTTGCTGCATTGTGCGACAGGCTTGATTCAGAACACTTACAGCTCCTGTACCATAGTGAGGTTAGGTGGCTTTCAAAGGGTCGCATTCTTAATCGTCTTTTTGAACTGAAACGTGAAGTGCACATATTTCTCCAGGATCAGCATTCACCTCTGGCTGAACATTACATTAACAATAACTTTTGTGCAAAACTGGCCTACCTTTCCGATATATTTGACCAGTTGAATCAGCTTAACGTGTCAATGCAAGGTAGACACAGCTCAATATTTTTAGTTGCCGATAAAATAGAGGGGTTTAAGAAAAAGATAAGTCTCTGGAAAAGAAGAGTGGAAGATAAACGGCTTGATATGTTCCCTCTGCTTAGTGAAAACCTCAAATCTGTCCCCCATGTGGACATCTCTGAAATCATAATTCATCATTTGGCCGAACTTTCGAAAAAATTTGACCACTACTTTCCAGAGGATCCACGTCCTGGAAACCTTTGGATTCTGAATCCCTTTGCTGTTAATTCTGCATCGGAGGATGTTGCCCTGTCCGTAGAACTTGAAAATAAACTAATTGAACTGTCCGAAGATAGTGCTTTCAAGTTTCAATATCAACAAGTAGATCTTCCTTCTTTTTGGATTCTGGCAATCAAGGAATATCCTTCCTTGTCAGAGCGTGCGATTAAATTTCTTTTGCCATTCACCACCACATATCTTTGTGAGCCAGGGTTTTCAACTATAACTATAATGAAATCGAAGACACGAAACAGTCTTAACACTGACACACTAAATGCTGCGTTGCGTGTGAGCTTGTCTCCTATTAAACCCCGACTTGATCTCATAATATCAAATCACCAAGCTCAGGCTTTACATTAGTATTGCTTGGATGGTTACGATTTTTCTTTCTTAATTTATGTTGTTTTTCCATTGTGGTTTTATCGCAATATTAAACGGTGGTCCGCCAAAAAAAAAATTTTTTTTGAAGTGGGCCGAGAGCTGGAAAAGGTTGGGAAGCACTGCCCCCCCCCCGAAGATAAACGGCTTGATATGTTCCCACTCCTTAGCGAAAACCACGAAACTATCCCCCACGTGGACATCTCGGAAATGATAATTCATCATTTGGCCCAACTATCGAAAAAATTTGACCACTACTTTCCAGAAGATCCACGTCCTGGAAACCTATGGATTTTGAATCCATTTGCTGTTAATTCTGCATTGGAGGATGTTGCCCTGCCCATAGAACTTGAAAATAAACTTATTGAACTTTCCGAAGACAGTGCTTTGAAGTTTCAATATCAACAAGTAGATCTTCCTTCTTTTTGGATGATGACGATCAAGGAATACCCTTCCTTGTCAGAGCGTGCAATTAAATATCTTTTGCCATTCACCACCACATATCTTTGTGAGTCAGGGTTTTCGACTGTAGCTATTACGAAATCGAAGACACGAAACAGTCTTAACACTGACACACTAAATGCTGCGTTGCGTGTGAGCTTGTCTCCCGTTAAACCCCGACTTGATCTCATCATATCAAATCACCAAGCTCAGGCTTCACATTAACTTAACACAAGTATTTCTTGGATGGTTACTATTTTTCGTTCTTAATTTTAGTTGTTTTCTTTTTTTTTATGAGATAATAAATGTATATCAGCTGTAAGTATAGCACATGGAGTATGTGGTACGTGTTTAAATAAAATGTAAAATATACAAACTGGCAATACAGTATAAATGTAATCCACCTTTTAACTTAAAAACAAATAAGGCAATGTCATTTATTAAAACAATCATGTTTGTTTCAGTATTTCTTCAAAGTTTACCTTTTTCAGGAGAGAAACCTTATAAGTGTGATGAGTGTTCATTCATCACTTCAACGAAGTCACTTTTGGACAAACACAAGCGAAAACATACTGGGGAGAAAACATATAAATGTAGGGTATGCTCGTATAAGACCAACCACCCAACTGGGCTTAAGCGACACATGCTACAACATTCTGGACTCAAACCTTTCAAATGTCCCTACTGTGATTATAGGTAAGTTTGAAACAATTGTAGACTAAAAAAACAATGATTCTGCACATTTTCTTGATGGTTACTGAACTGTTTGTAAACTGTGCCTTGGCCACAAATTCAATCTTCGCTTAATTCGGACAAAATTAGAGGTACAAATGATTTGTAATGTGGTAGGGCTTAAACTAATCGACATCAGTTAAACCAAATCCGGAAAATTGCTCCAAGCAGGTCTGGATTAGCTGAGTTTTACTGTACAATGTATTTTTATGCCAAACATTTTACTGTACAAAATGCATCTGCTGTTGTTCATAAATACAACTTAAGATCTGTGAAGTGTATAAAAGTTTTTTTTTATTCTTGCAAAGGTGCACCAACATTGAAAACATCAGGAAACATGTAAAAAAGACAAAAAAACATGTTGGTCTAAAGATCTACCCATGTCCACAGTGTCAGTTCTCTTCAGATGAAGGCGCTGACCTTCTTAAACATGTTAAACAGGTGTTGTTTATACCACCTCTATAGTTGTCCCCTTGATTGTGCTACCTTTTCCTTGTATATGTCACCTCAAATATGAAAACACAAATAAAAAATATTCCACTGTAACTGCAATAAAGCAAATTTTCTATTTAAGGTTTTGTTATACAACTTGATTACTTTTAAAGCGATTGCCTGCTACTTAGTATCTTGGTGTATTTCAGTTATTTAAAAATGCGGCTCAGAATAAGTTTGGCCCATATACAAATAGACCTAGAATGTGTGGTTTATTATGGGTCCCCTTCCTTGGAGGGGACACATATTGTTTTTGTCCGTATTTTTTTTTCTTTTTTCTGTC
>QLIY01002944.1:0-15091 GCA_003260075.1 Phallusia mammillata | reverse complement strand
CAAGCACAACCTAAGTAGCAAATGACTTACAGGTAAAACAATTTTACAATCTCTACTAATTTATAACACATAGACTTACGTGAAAACAGAAATAATCCCTTTAGTAATGTTAGAAATGAAAACAATAACAAAACCTTGTTAGACATTTTTCTTGAAGCATTAAATATTTCCATTTACATTGCAAGAGTACCACTTATCATATCGACAAATGGTGAGCTAGCAACGCGTAGAGTGCCGTAAACCAGTCATTTGTGGTGATAGTTAAACATTAAAAGCGAAAGTTGTATTTTTCAGAACGTTCAATTTAGATCGTAAATTAAACAAAACACGAGGTTGTAATTGTCATTTTTTTATTATTTGTAATAAATCGTTCAGAACATATGTATGTTTAAATGAATTACTAACAACAGTCTTAAATGGCTTTGGCGACAAAGATGTCTTCAGGGTCCTTACTATTTAACTTATTGTATTAGATGTTTGCAAATCCACAAACAAATGAGCAAATATTGAAAAAAAACTTATTGTTTTACCACACCACATAATGACATTCACCGCTTTGGCATTAAAAAACAGAACCAGTATTTTTTTACACTATTCTTAAAAAATATATTTTTTGTTTAAATTTGAGACACATTTAAACACATACCGACAGCACAATGTTTGTAAGTTATAATATGTATCAACCACCATAAGTTAAATGCCCCAATGGAAAACAGATATCTGCTTTGCTCTGTATTTTGGAAAAGATCAGCACATGGTATGCTTAAAAATCAAATGTACTTTACTTCCAATCGATCTATTTGCTTTTAAAACAAGAAACCTTTTTTTCCAAATGCAACTTTACAAACAACAGACAACAAAAAATAATCGCGTTATTCAGAATTAAAACGTGTTAAAATCCAATCAACCATGTGTGTTTTTAAAAAAAATTTAAACGATGCAGCATTAATATGGGCACAAAAAAGGTTGAAAATTTATGCGACCATGTAATAATAATAAACAGTGACCGAAATGTGCAATGAAACCTACATAAACGTACAGATTTCAAATGTTTACACTACGAATTACAGGTAGGGGATCATATCCAGGTCTGGACAGATGGTAGTTGCACAATAAAACGAAAACAATTACGCATTGCTATGTAACATTACAATCACACGACGATCCATTTTTAAACAAAAAAAAAGACGACAAATAATGTAGACAGTAAATTTGAGACAGTCATTTTTTGCATTGAAAAATGTAAAAATCTTCTCCANGTGTGTTTTTCTTTGATATGCGATGATATATATTCGTAGTTTGAATTGGCTTGATCGACTGTAAAAGCATAAGAAAACAAAACAAAAAAGTAGATGCATTGGATTTTTACTCTGCCCACCGTCGTTATGGTAAACAATATTGTCGAATTCCTCGTAATGTTTTTCTGGCAACGCAAACTCTGTGTTACTTGTTGCATCTTGTTACATGCTGTCTGTTGAATTAATCTTCTCCAGGACTATACAGATTGCATGGCTTCAAACGTCAGATGCCAGTCGCTGTAAAACAATATAAAGCATCACAAAATAAAACAGTAAAAAAAGGTTTTGATATTCACCAACCGTATGTGTTTTCTGTTTTGATGTGCGATGACACAACTTCATAGTTTGAATTGGCTGGATCGACTACAAAACCATAATAAAACGCAAAAACATTGAAAAGATGCTAAAAACATTCGATTGACTACAAAAACCACAATACAAAACAAAACACTAAGTAGATGCCTAATACATTGTACTCTACCCACCTTCGTTTTGGTAAGCAGTATTGATTATTTCCTCATAAAGGTTTTCTGGCGTCGTGAACTCTATTTTATTTATTGTACTTTGTTGCTTGCCGTCTGTTAACGTGTTCAAGTAAACGACATCTTGTTTGGTGATCTTTTCTAAAAGTTTAGTTACAATCAATTACAAACGGTTATAGTGAAAAACGTAATGGTAACACATAACAGAGCTATTTGGTATCCACCATCCTTGTATTTAAAAAGGAGATTTTGTTAGTAATAAACGTTTATGGCATTTTCGTCGAAAATCAAAAACGAATTTGTCCAGTCAACAAAATAATGAAAGTAACACGAGCAGATCCAATTGTTCTCCGAAATCTTATAAATCATACCACGCAAAGCATCCGCCCATTCAAAGCGCAAATATAACTCATAATCAAATTCTTGAAAGCAGTAAAAGGTGACGATCATTCCGTCAACAACAACAATAAATTTCCAAACCTGATTTTTTCGGAGTGTGTTTACGTCGGTAGAAAAATACGACCGCAATTACAATGGCAACGAACACAATGCTCCCAACAACACATGAAACTATTATGATTGTTTGGTCAAAAGTTTTTGGTTGAGTTGGATTAGTTGAAGTAACGTGGATATTAGCGATGAGTGATTCACCAGGAAATAAACTCGATCTAAGAATGAGTTCGTACTTCTCATCCAGCTCAGTCGTCTGCAAATAAAATACGAAAAACAAACTGTATTCATGCAAGTAAAGGCAGAAATTTGCTCGAACCAAACTAATTGATTTGTAAAGAACTTATAAACAAGTAATGAGAAAAAATACGTACCATAATGAAATAAAAAGTCTGCAAATTGCTCTCATCTTGTTTAGCAATATAACATAAAGAACAGTCAATGAAGGTTTCTGCAAAAAGTGACAAAATTCAATACAAGTTGTAAAAAAAGAATACATCTGGTTGAAGTCGGAATTTTTACCATTAGCGGATAATGCCCAGGCGTCTACGAAAGGGTTGGATGAAAATTGAAACACACATAATCCGTTTTCTACTTCATCATTGCTGCAATTCACGGTTTTGCTATACTCTGAAACTGGTGCAACTAAAATCCAATCACAATTCGTTAAAACGCATAAAACCTATGCAAACAAGGCGTTTATACTTACATAAAACATCCACGAAGACCGTGTTTTGTGCAGCTCCAAAACCATTAAAAGTTATGCAAGAATAATTTCCCGAATCAAATCTTGTCAAATTATTTAGTTCGAGAATAGGCATTGAAAAGTCAAGTTCTCTGTCTTTTGCTGGGATTTCCCACAAAAATGATGTGTTCAACTCATTTTGATACAAAACACTGCAGTTCAAAGTTAGATCAACTCCCGGCAATATTTGGTGAAAGTCGTTTAAATTAGATTGTATGATAGGTATTCCTGAAAAATATAAGTTTTGAAGCTTTCATTTCTTTCTATGAAGGGAATTTACTAGCACCAAAATGCGACCCCCCCCCCCAACTCATTTTGATACAAAACACTGCAGTTCAAAGTTAGATCAACTCCCAGGAATATTTGGTGAAAGTCGTTTGAATTAGATTGTATGATAGGTATTCCTGAAAAATATAGATTTTGAAGCTTTCATTTCTTTCTATGAAGGGAATTTACTAGTACCAAAATGCGACAAAAACGCTAAAAATGTATGAAACACTTACTTGAATCCACCACAGTTATTTGCTTTCTTGAACTTTCCTGCGATCCAGCACAATTTGAAATTTGACAGGTGACAAATCCTGATTGGTTGAAATATTGAGTTGTGTCACATGACTTGGAAAGCATGGTTTCATTGAGTTTCCAAAGGCAAGTAGCGGAATGTACATTGCTGGTGCAATGAAGCGAAACGTTTTGAGAATAATTAAGAAATATTGTTGTGCCAGACTTTATTACGTCATCCGAAGTATCAACTGTTACTCTAACATTTTCAGGTTGTGCTACAAAAAAACTGCAAACTCTAAATATTGGAAGCTTTAAAAAATATTTGACAGCACCTTACAAAATACGTTGGTGGTGATAACTTCAGATTTTCCTGTTTCTGAATAAACTTGTGTGAAAGGTGTTTCAGCTTGACAATATATCTCTACTCCATCGTGTTGCTGTTGTAGATGAAGCAAGTACGGTTCGCCCTTACGAATATACTGGTATCAGTCTGGATGCATGTCCTAGTCCCAAATATGTAAGTATAATGTAGACAACCTTTTCAACTGTCGTCTTTTTCTCATCGATATAAAAGGTCGTCATGCTGCCGTGTGGAAATGTGTCATCGTACAAGCATGAAATTATAAGTGTGTCACCAACCGCATTACACATTGTTGAGTTTTCTTGTAATATGACGTTTCTTGGTGCTAAATACAATCCAATGTATCATTTAAATATAAATAAAAACGATCAAGGTAATTAGAAGATTACCCAATGTCACAAACCCCATATACTTGTCTGAAATTAAAAAAACTTTCGTTTTGAAGTGTTCAAAACTGCCGCACAAAAGTTTGTTAACATCTTTTGTTCGAGCAAGGCATTTTTGTGTCCAGTTAAAACAGTTTTGTCAAACCTCTCCAACATTGCAATCCATCCTGACCCAACCATTGAGCTGATTGCAAACAAACTGTTTTAGTGTCTCTCAACTGTGTTTCGTTTGAATAGAAAAGTATTCCGTCATTCTGACAACCGAAGTTTCCAGATGAATTAAAGTCAAAACCAGATGCTGTCACTATAACGTCACTATACAAAGTTGAATTACAATCTGAAAGCAATGAGATTTGGTTGTTTAAAACATCTGCCTAGACAAACGATTGTATTACCTTGAATGTTTATTGAGAATTTGACTTTACCATGTCCCCCTTCGCATAACGAATGAAGCCCGACGGTAATGCCGTCAAACGACTGATTTATTGGATTTGTTACTTCCAATGTCGTAAGAATGCGATTACCAGTTTGAATAAACGTTGAATTAAATTCGGCGTATTTAAACTCATCACGTATCAAGTCACCGGTGAAATTGTCATAAATATCATAGTCATTCCATCGCGAGCCCCAATACTCGTTTTTTGGATAGGTTAACTCCCATACCACCATGTCAGCATTACAAATTTCGGCTGCATACAAAATTCCCTTGTAATGTGATGCCCAGGTTGTGTAGTAGGGTGAGATGGAAAAGTATTTGCAACTGCAATCTAAAAAACAAATTCCAACATTCTGCATTACTATAGATTTAAACATTTTCAACGAAGCAACTTACCAAAATACGTAAACTCCCCGCTCTGTAAAACAAAAAAAGAAAGTAAAATCAAATACTTGAAAGTCATGTTCAATCTGCAAATGCAAAATGCTTTAAAATACCGTTGTCTACAACACCTCTTGTATGACCAGCGCACAATTTAGCACTTTATTCCAACATATGTTCGTTTTTTCTGTAAACGTCGAAACCCATGTTTTATTGCGTGGTTTGTCCAATAAAAACAACAGATGCGAAATAAACTGTTATTTCGGGACGTTTATATGGGTTTTAAATTGTGGAAAATTCTACATCTTGTGTTTATAGGTCAACTGTCAGACGTTTATAGTGGATGTTTAACTGTTCAGAATCACATCTTGTGAAGTAAATCGATTCACAACAGATGGGAGATTTTAACTCTGGGTGCTGCAGCAGAGCTTTGTGCAAAAAACTACGTTTAATTAAATAGTATCACACACCCCCCCCCCCCCCCCCCCCCCCCCCCCCCCCCCCCCCCCCCCCCCCCCCCCCCCCCCCCCCCCCAAGTTTAAGGTACAAAACACAAACTGAGAAAGTAGTTTTAATACTAAGCACAAATATAAATAAAGGTATGTATATTGCAAACCTATTTTTTTTGTTTTGATAACAACACCTCTTAAGTAAACGTTTGTAAGAATGGAAACAATAGTTTGGGTTTCAATGTATGTTTGGATGTGTCTTCATGGAGAAAAAACTCGTTCGACGGTTAAGTTATTTGTTTGGTTTAAGTTACAGAACGTAGAAATGTGTTAAAAACATTTCAAGAGTTCGTTTAACTTTAATTTGTACTAGCGACTCAAAAAGTTTACTATAAAGCTGTGACATGCTTTATGTATGTAGGCTGTATTACATAGGTACAATTATACAATGCGATAAATTGACCGACCTTTGGAATAAAACCTACCGAAAACGTACAACTTTTGAATGTTTACCCAACGAATTACAGGTGGGCTATAAAGAAATGCGTTTTATATCCAGATCTGAACAGATGATAATTGTACAAAATACGAAGATAATTACGCATCGCTATGAAACATCGGAAATCAGGCAGTTTATTAAACTGCACACTTTATGATAACACAACGATCGATTCTTTCAACGAAAACAAAAACGACACAACAACGCAGAGAATAAATTTAAGACAGTCATTGTTGTTGTGTTGAGAAATGTAAGAATCTAGTTTAAAACTATACAAATGGGTTGGTTCCAAATTTAATCGTGGCGTGAGATGTCAGTTGCTGTAAAACAATATAAGCTATCAGAAAATTAAACAACAAAAAAGGGTTTGATGTTTACCAACCGTATGTGTTTTAGAATTTGCTTGATCGACTACAAAAAACATAATCCAGCATAAAAACTTTAAGAAGATGTTTATAATAATTATTTCTTACANTTATTTCGTACATCGAGTAGATCAGAGGGCGGCAACCCTTGGCACCCGTGCTTTCTCTTTATTATTGATATTTGCTGGCACGAATCACTGCTGTTTAGAAAAACGTTGTCACAAGAGGTCATTAACACATATAAATAACAAGTAAATTGACAGGCGTCGCCTAAAACGTCGCCGACCCCTGGAGTATGTGCTTACGACATATTATTCTACACACCATCGTTTTTATTTGTTAAAACACGCTCAACCCCCTTCCGCGTTTGTTAAGCCTTAACATTATATGTTCAGTGGCAACGGTTTCAGTATTATAATCGTAGGTTGGTCTAACAATAATGTCATGTCGATGTTATTTCTATCCACCGGCACTTTATACGCGTGCAAATTTGTTTTGTTATTAATATAGGCCTATCTTTTGGAAATATTGCATTTGCATGTAAACACATATTACGAGAGTTGCAATGTCTAAAACACTTGATGAGCCAAATTTGGTAATGAGAAAAACATTTATTTGCTTGCTTGATAATTATGGTAAGAGCATCTATTTTTCAAACTCTGTTTTTACGAAATACATGTTCGCATGTTCCGATTATTGTCATTCAAAGACCGAGATGTATCCAAAGTTTCTTTATCCAAAGTTTTATTCTTTAATGATTAAGTAATATCAGTGACTAAGCATTGCCACGATACCTCTGGCGAACAGTCAGATTGAAAATGTGTGCACTAAAAATTACACAAATAATGTACAATAGTCAGTTTGTAAGTTTAACATTTGTTCCTAGTGCAATATCTTGCGGCTAAAAATGCAAAAAGTGCAATATCTTGCGGCTTGTGCTCTAGTGCAATATCTTGCGGCTAAAAAATGCAAAAACAAATTTATAAAAAATTGTTGTTTGTTGATTGCATTCAACTGCATTTTGATATTCACAATTACAGACACTTAAAGGACAATCCATATCAGATATGTAGAAGTTTCATAAACAATCAAGATAATAAAAGCCTTGTTACAAAATAGGAAGGTGTAGCTGAATTATGGTTCAAAAACGGTTATAAAAGTGCCTATGACCGAATAATATCAGTATCTAATGGTTGTAATGAAACCTCTGCGATAAAGGCAGATTGTAAATGTTTGCACTGAGGCTTACGCGTGGGAGGATATAAAACTTTATGAATCAGTTTCGAGGTCTGAACAAACGGCTCGCTTAACAATTGCACAAACATAACAGCAATTAAATGTATGATATCATGCATCCGATGAAAAATTATAAACAATAAACTCTACCAGTCATAAGTAAAGCAGATAGAACAAAAAGTGAATTTTAATTTAGAAAGCGTAAACATTTAACTTGACTGACGTCCTGGTTCAAAATGTGATACTGGCCTCAGATATCTGTAGCTGTAAAATAATACAAAGCATTAGAAATTAAAGATAAAATGTGAAAGATTTTCACCAACCATATGTGTGTTCTTCTTTGTTATGCGATGACACAATTTCATAGTTTGAGTTGGCTTTATCGACTGTAAAACCATAATTACGCATAAAAAGTATACGTTTATTATAATTCATTTTGTAACATAACCCACAATCGTTTTCATAGACAGTATCGTCTAGCTCTTCGTAATAATTTTCTGGCATCTCAAACTCTGTGTTATTTGTTACATCTTGTTGCTTGCCCTCTGCCGATGAGTTCATGTATAAGTCATCTTGTTTGGTGCTTTTCCCTAAAAGTTTAGTCGCAAAGCATAAGAAACGGATTAACCTCAGTCGACGAAAGCAAAAGTAAAGACTGTCAAAGGGATTCGGATTCCTCATTCTTGTGTTTTAAAGGAAATACATAATAACAACAAAAGTATGATCATCACGTCGCCAAATAAAAATAAGTTTGACTAGTCAACAAAACACAAAAAACAAGGGCAGCGCTATTTGATCTCCTATCTTATACATGGTACTACTCAACAACATCTGTCCATTTAAAGAACAAACAAGGACCAAAATAGAACATATTAAAGGAAATAAAAGTTTATGGTCGCTCCATCGAAAATCAAATATACATTTGTTCAAACCTGATTTTTTCTGAATGTAGTTCCGTCGATAAAAAAATACGACTGCAATCACTATGGCAACGAGAACAATGCCCCCAAAGACACTTGAGGCTATTATTTTTGGATCTGTGGGGCGTTGTAAAGTTGGACCATATGTAATAGTGACATAGATATAAGCAGTAAGTGGTGCATGAGGAAATGAACTCGATGTAAGGATGAGTTCGTATTCCTCAGCCAGAACATATGTCTGTTAATGAAAAACGAAAAGCAACATTACGAAAACAAAAGTAAAACATTCGTTAAATCTAATTGATTTACTGTGATTACAGAAAGCTGAAAATGTGAATATTGCATGTTAGACTTCACATACCCCATCAAGGTGAAACGTTTGTTGCAAATTGTTTTCATGGTGCAAAGTAATGGAGCAATACGGACAATAAACCTCTTTGCCTGCGAAAAAGTTAAAATGAACTGTGGACACAAATAGAAACTCTGCATTTTTACCATTGGCAGTTAAACTCCAGCTGTCAGCCAAAGGATTGGATGAAAATTGAAAGTTGCAAGTTCGCGCAGCTACTTCATGATGATTACATGCAACAGTGTTGTTGTATCCTACTGGTGGAACTGAAACCGAATTTTTTTTTATAATTACGCCACAGTGCCTGTCAGTTTCACTCCATACTTACATAAAACATTCACAAACACCGTGCTTTGCGTGGTACCAAAATTATTGGCATTAATACAAGTGTAATTTCCCCAGTCGAATCTCGTTATGTTGTTCAATTTTAAAACGGACGTTGATACATCGGTGTCTCTGTCTTTTGAAGGAATTTTCCACACAAACGAGCTGTTTAACTCATTCTGATACAGAACACTGCATTTTAAACTTAGTTCATCTCCAGTTTTTATTTGTCCTGTGTCGTTTAAGTCAAATCGTATAATGGGTATTCCTGTAAATTCCGCAACCTTCAAAATTATGGCAAATTTCATTTTCTTACTTATAACTCACTGTCGTTTTCCGTAACTACAATTACTTCCAGTGGAGGTGATTTTTCATTTCCATAAACATTTCTAGCAATACAAGTAACCGACTGCTTTAGGTAAATGTGTTGTGTTGCTTTGCAAGACTCTGAAAATTCTGGAATTTGGTTTAGAAATTGAAATATGCAGTTAGCTTGTGGATTAGCATCGCTGGCACATAACATCGTCACATTTTGATTTCCATTGAGAAGTAAGCGTGAACCGGTGTGAGTGATATTACCAGAGTCTTGTGGGATAAGAAGTGCTACGTCATACGGTTGATCTTATAAAAGAATAATATAAAGAACAATTATCTTTGGAGTGTTTTAACAATAAATGCTATACATTAATAAACCTTAAAACATACTGTTGCTGCCAGACAAAACACGAACCTAATATTAGCTGTAAGAAGTTCTAAATCGACTTACATTGAACATTAATCTGAATATCAACATAAGAAGTTTGAAATAAGTCACTTGTTGTACAAGAGTAATTCCCGCCTTCAAATCGCGTAACATTCTGCACATGTAAAGTTGAAACACTGGAGGCAAAAACGTTCGGTGGAGTGATCCAATGAAAGGTTGTGTTAAGTATATTTTGGTAATCAATCTCACAAAGTAACACCAACGTTTCTCCTTCAATAATTGAAGGGTTTGATTGAATAATTTTGGCTGTTCCTGTAATAGATATTTTGTTACATCGTATTCAGATTACATATCCCTTGAAAATTACACAAACTTACTTGGTTCTACCACAATTATTTTGTAACTTTCACTTTCTTTGGATCCAGAACAATTTGAAACATTACACGTGACATATCCTGATTGGTTGAAGTGTTGACTGACGTCACATGAATTAGAAAACTTAGTTTCATTGAATTTCCATTCGCAAGTAGCAGAATCAACGTCGCTTTTGCAATAAAGCGAGACGTTTTGATATGAATTAAGAAATATTGTTGCTCCTGACTTTATTACGTCAACCGAAGTTCCAACTGTCGTTTCCACGGTTCCAGGTTGTGCTGAAAAGTTGTGCTAGCGAAGTCCAAAAGCAATGCAATAGAAAAATGCTTAATTTCAACTTACAAAATACATTGATGGTGATGATATCAGATTTTCCAGTTTCTGAATATATTCGGGTAAAAGGTGTTTGAGCTTGACAAAATAGTTTTGAACCGTTCCCCCCCCCCTCTCACAAAGTAACACCAACGTTTCTCCTTCAATAATTGAAGGGTTTGTTTGAATAATTTTTGCTGTTCCTGTAATAAATGATTTCTTACATCGTATTCAGATTACATATCACTTTACAATTACACAAACTTACTTGGTTCTACCACGATTATTTCGTATCTTTCGCTTTCTTTGTATCCAGCACAATTTGAAACATTACACGAGACAAATCCTGATTGGTTAAAGTGTTGACTGACGTCACATAAATTAGAAAACTTAATTTCATTAAATTTCCATTCGCAAGGGGCGAAATTCATGTCGCTTGTGCAATAAAGCGAGACGCTTTGATTTGAATTAAGAAATATTGTTGCTCCAGACTTTATTACTTTATCCGAAGTTTCAACTGTTGCTTTCACGTTTTCAGGTGGTGCTAAAAAGTTTTTGGCAAAATCAAAACAATGCAATAGAAAAATGCTTAATTTCAACTTACAAAATACATTGATGGTGATGATATCAGATTTTCCAGTTTCTGGATATATTCCTGTAAAAGGTGTTTGAGCTTGACAAAATATTTTTGAACCGTTGTGTTGTTGTTGTTGAAGATGTAGTAAATAAGGTTTGCCCTTAAAGATAAATATAACATTGCAAACCTAAACAATGTCTATTACCAAATAAACATTCACTTTATGAAAAGCATACTGTTACTCAACTTTCATAACATTGTGAACTTTGCTATCAATAACGAAACTTGACATATTTCCTTGTGGCAATGTGTCATCGTACAAACATGAAAAGCTCACTGTTGCGTTAACCACATTGCAGGATGTTAAATTGTGTTGTAACGTAACGTTTGGTTCTGAAAATGATGCAAATACTGACATAAACTAAGAATAAAAGGAAATAAAAAATTGGAAAGGCAAAACACAGATGTGGCGAAGAATTAGTGTTCGGAACCCCCCCCCCTAACGTAACGTTTGGTTCTGAAAATGATGCAAATACTGACATAAACTATAAATAAAAGGAAATAAAAAACTGGAAAGGCAAAACACAGATGTGGCGGAGTCCCATACTTCCGGCTAAAAACCTTACTTGTGCTTCCGGATCATATAAAATCCTCTGTATTTTTTCGATTTGTATTTCAAAAAGTTTGGTTTGCGCTCAATTTTGGGTACTGTGAAAATATAAAACTTAACCCATACCACTCCAGCATTGTAATCCATCCTGAGCCAACCATTGGGCGGATTGTAAGCAAACAGTTTCAGTATCATTCAATTCTATGCCGTTGGAATAAAAAAGTTTTTCGTTATTTGGACAACTAAAATTTCCAGATGAGTTAAAATCGTAACCAGTTGATGATGTCACCACTACGTCATCGGGCAGTGTTTGATTGCAATCTGAAAAAAAGGTTTGAGATTTAATGTCTGCTTACGGCTGCAATAAATGGATATTTTAGTCATACTTTGAATATTTACTATGAAATCCTCACTACGACAAGTCCATCCATGGCAAAGAGAAGTCAGCTGCAAATTTATGCCATCAAATGACTGGTTCATCGGTATTGTTACTTCCAATACTGTTACCATACAACTTCCATTTGTTACCAATGATGAATTGAATTCGGTGTAATCAAATGCTTTCCAAGTCCCATTATATTGACTGTACGTAGCTTGATCAAAGCTTCGTGAACCCCAATACTTATCTGCCGTATAGTTTACTGCCCACTTTACCTCATCAACCCAGCATAATTCGGCTGTATATATTATTCCTTTGAACTGTGAAGCCCAAATCGTATGGTTGGGAAAGAAGCTATAAGATCCGCAACTACAGCCTGTAGATAACGAGCATCAAGTGCATGTTTGTTTGTTTTTTTGTTTTTTGAGAAAATACACGTAAAAATTGTTAACACACAAACTTACTTGAAAGTGTGAATTCCGCATTCAGTAAAACACATAACAAAAACATTAACGAAACCCTAAATCTCATGTTTGCCTAACTGATGGCACAGTCTTTTAAAAACTGATCAGATCACTAATGAACACAGTTTGGTCCGCTATAGCAACAGGTATCTGAACAGGCACATATGAAAAGCTATCTATCGAATAAAACTGCATTCCAACATTTAAGTGCTTTCCACTGACAATGGCTGTTGTAAAAGTGAAACTAACCTTTACGTGCTTGGTTGGTCGTAGACAAACAATAGAAGCGAAAATTGTATTGTGGGAACGTTTTTAGACGATCGTAACGTGATCAGAACACTAGACTGACCCCCCCCCCCCCCCCCCCCCCCCCCCAGACAAACAATAGAAGCGAGTTTCGGGAACGTTTTTAGACGATCGTAAAGTGAGCAGAACACAAGACTGCTTTTAACAAACGAATTGTCAAAGGCCGTTATAAAAGGCGTTAAATCGTTTACAATCACATATGATATTTTCTATGTGCCTTGATGGACGATTTCATGGTAAACATTTCCCCCCCCCCGTCAAAGGCCGTTATAAAATACATTAAATCGTTTATAATCACATATGACATTTATATGTGCCTACATGGACAATTCCATGGTAAACATTAAGAGAGAGAGAGACAAAGACTTTAATATGAACATTGAATTAAACATCGAGTAATAGTCACACCCCCCCCCCATGTCATGTGGAACCGCTACGCCGATCACATAAGCAACTTTGAAGATAATTGGTAACTAATAGGCCAAGATGTTTCGAACATAAAACGATATCATACATAATATTTATACGTGCCTACATGGCCGTGCCCCCCCCCCCGTCAAAGGCCGTTATAAAATACATTAAATCGTTTATAATCACATATGATATTTATATGTGCCTACATGGACAATTCCATGGTAAACATTTAGAGAGAGAGAGACAAAGACTTTGATATGAACATTGAATTAAACATCGAATAGTCACATTACTGGTGACCCCCCCCCCCCCCCCCCCCCCCCCCCCCCCCCCCCCCCCCCCCCCCCCCCCCCCCCCCCCCCCCCCCCCCCCCCCCCCCCTGTTGAAAATTATTAGCACATATTTGAGCGAAAGAGAAACCAAGGTTTGAAAGTGCAATAATCGTAGCTACAAAGTCCACTTCGGCATTCGTTTCTTACCTATTAAGGTTTAGCATGACGATATTTTTGTGGCACATTTGCATTTTTACTTTTATTGGCACGCTAACAAAAGTAACATAAGGCATAGAAAAACTACGACCAAGCAAATCTCTACGTAGACACACAAAAACTGCTGTAATGTGATAAAACTGTACCGTAGCCAAATGTTGGGCATTGTTTTCCTCTGTGGTAATATTTTAGTTTAAACTTGTCCAATATTAATATTACCATAGGGTCGGTTTGCTACATTTATATTTGCTTTTTAGCATAAATTTGCTGGTGCGATTTGTATTTACCCTGTTGACGGCAAACTGCCAATCGACCAAAAAACAAGAAAGTTCCATTGGAACTCTACACAACTACCATTTATACTTGTTAGATAATCACAGACGAACACCGAAAAGTATTTTGTAAAAAAAGTAGGGTGAAACCATGTAGGTCTTTGTATTGCAACGGAACATATGCGGATAACTTTGTTCAGTAGTAGAATTGTTTCTTTTTGTTCATTTTTGTTGTGTGATCGGCTATTCATTTCACTAAGCGAAATGGATGTAAAAATATAAATACAACGCACCAAGTAAACATAACGTACACATGTTACTTCAACAGTTGATTTACAGTCAAGCTGTTCAATCTTCTGATGCAACAGTTAATAAAGTATTTGACGAGTGTATATTCATTTTTCACACAAAGCAAAAAAAGCACAGAACAGTACCGACATGCGAATTCAGCAAAACTTACAGTATATTCTATGAAATTGCAATTATAACAATGATGCTATTTTACTCAATGTAGATGCTAATTTTTTAGAACTGACGATAAATCCATAAAAAGCCAGTTGCATACAAATGCAATCAACGATAAAAAAGAAAATAATTTCACAGAATAGCTGAACTACTGGGATCCAAGCCGACCATTTCTTTCCGTTGCTGTAATATAAAATTGTTTGTTATGCATTGCCAGTGGCGCCTAAATAACAAAAGAGTAAAAGTAAAGAAGCGTTTGTACTAAAACAAGTGCAAATTTACATAATCCAGGTTAAATACAGTCCCCTCAAAATATAATCTTAATCATTAAACATAAATCACATTTTTGGTTTGTTTTCTAAATAAACCATTTTTTTTCTATTTTGCATCTTGGTACTATGTGTTACTTTATATATCGAAGCTTCATTGGACGGATTTGTTATTGTTACTTTTGAACTGACCTTGTAAAAGGGATTTTTCTTTCGTCTCTCTTTGCAGCCCATTTTGAATGGAACATTTAAACCGTTTTGAAGTTGGACTC
>QLIY01002942.1:0-15099 GCA_003260075.1 Phallusia mammillata | reverse complement strand
AAAACTTGAATATGCATAATAGTTCTTTGACAATTTGCATTAAAATGCCAGCAACCTAACCTGATCTCGTTCATGTTTTACCGATGTTGTTTCCTTTTTTAGTCGATCCAGTTCTTGCAAATATTTTCTGGTTTCAGAATCTTTTCCCTGAGCATAAACAGTTCAAAGTTACAATTAAAAAAAAATGAAAACCTATAAAGCCCAAATTACAGTCAAACTATTTAAATTTGTAAAATTCAAAATGTAATTGTATGCAGATGGTAAAAACAATTTTAAGAAATTTACAGGAAAAGTCCAACAATGAGTAAGTCTTATATGAAGTGAATTATAAAAGTCAGCCTGAAAACACCAAGAGTTTTTTTGGAATTGGCTAGAAATATTGAGGCAATGGCAAAAATACTTTACAATCATACTTTAAGTCTTATATCAAGTATTTTATGCAATTTTTGTTTAAAACACACATTGATTTTTTATGGGGACTTGATAAAAAAGGCAATAATACCTGTTCATTTCGTTGTAAGATTTCACTAACACTTGAAACTTTTTCCTTCATCGCTTCCATCTCATATTCTCGCTCTTTGAGTAGAATCGAAAGTTGAGCGTTTGTTTCCTGCAAACAACATAAATTTACTCTCAAACAAGTCAAGTGTGTCAATTACAGTTTGAAATATGATCAAAATAAAATTAGGCAAGAAGCAATATAAAAAAAACTTTTAAATTTCAACTTGTGTTGCAGTAGCATGCCAAGGTTCAAAAACATTTCAATTGTGATGAAAAATCCTCAATATATTTTTTTACACAAACCTGAAAAGCTGTGCTTTCCGATTCCTTTTCTTCTGATGCTCGTTCCAATGACATTACCTTCTCTCTCAGTAAGTTAGCCTCATAAGTACAAGAAGTAACCTAACAATAAAGTAAACAAATATATTTTTTTTTTAAATATGTATTTAAAAATAGGTCGTCAATAGCAATTATAAACCGGCATTCAAATTTTCATGTACCTGTTCCCTGAGATTTCCAACAGATTTACGAAGGATCTCCACTTCATTGCTCTTCTGTGAGAGATCGTTTCCCGTTCTAGTCATTTCTTCCATCTTCCGGTGGATCAAGATGTCTTTCTCCTTTAAATCTTTTTGCAGTTGTGTGATCTATTACAAGAGGAAATAAGTTTTATTTACAACACTCAACAAACAATACCCAAGACAGCTTTCTGGTTTTCATTCAAAAATAGTGTTTATTGGGGATGACCTAAACTGCTAATGTTCTGTTTGATTCAACACCAACCATTTCAAAAACAGTGATTTTTGTTTGTGGACAGGGGCGTATCCAGAAATTTTTAAAGGGGGGGTCCAACAATTTTGGGGGGGAAATCCCTAATGACGTCATTATGACGTCACACGTCGTTCAAAACGACGCGTTATGCGGCAAAGCACTTTTTCCAAAATTGGCGGTTTCTCTACCCATCTAATTGACAGGAAGAACAGGTAATTTTAGCGAAAGCTTTGTAGTTTTCTGATTTCGCCGCTGCTATCTAGCTCACTCAGCCAAACTGCAGCTGCAAAATAAGCGTGACTGTCAGGTAATCAAAATCGTTGCTTAAAAAAACAGGGTCCAATTTCTAAAAAACTAAATCTCTTGCTGAAGCGGTAATCCTACTGTTAAGTTGCGCAAAGTCACGAATGCACTAAAGGTGGTAACTGCAGAAGGCATAAATTGTGCCTGGCAAGTAACAAATTACCCTAATAACATAACTCGATTTACATCGATCTAATGTTTTTGACAAACTATTACGTGTTTGGCGGATCAAAGCAACACAACATTACACGTTTTTAACACTTTTACATTGTTCAAATGCAAAAACAGTTTGATATGTTGCACTTAGTGCAGTTACCACTTAGCAAGAAACTGCTACCAGCGTCCTAGCCGGAACGTAACTTTCCGATTGTTAGCGCATAAACCTCCTTATTAAACCCTTGTTACGTCACAATTGGCGATTAGATAACAAGCGAATACAAGAGATTGAAGGCTCGCGTCTTTGAGATAACCACTCCCTGTTATCACGCAGTGGTAAACGGAACGATTTTGGCCTATTTAATTTACGCACAACTTTTTGAAAAGGGGGGGGGTCCGGACCCCCAAAACCCCCCCCTTGGATACGCCACTGTTTGTGGATACCCTTTGGAACACTAGTTTTGTATTTTAGCAGGGCATGAATATGCAAGTTTAATACTTGGGTCAGTTTGTGCAACAACTCGGCTGAGCACCGAGCATTAAAAACAGCGATGCTCAGTACGGAGTACTCGGGTTTCGGTTCCTAGTGTTTATCATTTCTGCAGAAGAATTAACCGATAATGCCGAGATGGTGGAGTGTTTAGCATGACTGTCTTGTGCTCACAAGGTTGTGGGTTTTAATCCTGTCTCAGCCATTAGTGTCCCTAAGAAAGATACTGGAGTGATGTTACTTCAACCCAGAGAAACCCGGTTGGTTGAACTATAATAAAGTCACTAACTCTCTAAATCAAAACAAAATGATTTCACATACTTATAACCAAGCAGGCAACTCCAGGGCTCCCGCGCAATTTTCGTTTATAAATTCCATGACTTTTCCAAAACTTTTCAAGAAAAAAATCCCAAATTTCCATAACCTTATTTGAAAAAAAATCGAGCAATTCCCATACAAGAAAAGAGGCTTTGGTATATGTAGCAGACTTACTAGGAAGCTTAAAAACAGAATTAAACTCACTTTGTCTTCCAGATCTTCTCTCTTTTTCATGCTCTCCTGGAGAAGAAGATCTTTCTGGAGGAGGGATTCTGTTTTCTTTTCCAAAATCATCTCCAGTTCATCATTTGTCTTCTCTGCTCCTCTATTTGCATCTGATCTCAGGTTTTCAATTGCTGCTGATGCTTGTGATGAAGAGGAGTGGGAGAACTGAGGAGGAGCAAGAGTGGGAGTGGGATGCTCTTCTTGTGGGATTTCGAGTTTAGAGAAAAGAATCTCTTTTGTTTCCTATAAGGTTTTTAGTTAATTAATATGGCAAGTCAAAGAAAATATACAAAACATTAATTTGTAGTTTAAAACAAATATAAGTTGACCATACTAAAATTGTATGTGTTTGGTCAAGAGTGTCAAATCAAAAAGCAAAAATGAAAATCAGCGATTTTTCGTTATATGACAAGTACATTAAGAAACAGTAAGCTTACTATATAAAAAATAACAATGTTAAAGATATACCAATGCAACACATTTGAAAGACTGAATGCTTAATACTGGCGACCTTCCAAACATTTTTCATAGTGTAATAAAAGGTATCGCCGAATTGTCTTTTGTATGAAATTTTACCTCTAGGTGGTTAAAAGCTTCTTTAAATCTTCCCAGCTCTCGTTGTACAGTGTTAAGTTTCATCTCAATCTGCTCATAATCATGAACCAAGTTCCCGTAGCTGATCTGAAGCTTCGAATTCTCGGCCGCATCTTTTTCCGTTGCCTCCGAAGCTTTCCGTGCCTCTTCCTGGAACAAGAGCGCCTCCTGGTGTTTGGTGTTGACCAGCGCCACTAAGTGATCTCGCTCGGTGAGCAGCTGGCGGACTTGCTGCGATAGAGTCTCACGATCTCGGAGTAGAAGCTGAACTTGCTGAGATGACACTGATGGCTCACCACTGCCCCCCGCTGGTGAACCTAAGCAATAAAAAATCAATTTAAGAAAAAATGTTTCTGAAATATGTCCAGATGTAGCAGATAACAAAAACATTTTTTTGAAAACAAAGAAAATATTTAAAATGCACCCCCCCCCCCCCCCCCCCCCCCCCCCCCCCCCCCCCCCCCCCCCCCCCCCCCCCCCCCCCCCCCCCCCCCCCCCCCCCCCCCCCCCCAAATGTAATTATCAAAACGATTAAAACGTAATTTATCAAATTGCTACAAATCCACTTATTTGCAAACCAGTATACCAATCGGAGAATTCAATACAAATGTTGTAACCATAGCCTATCACTTGTAAAAAAAATCGTCTGATTAACCACAGAACTGGTTATAAAACTGGATTCATTCATATACAGTCTTTGAAAGTATTGTTATGCGTTTCATGTAAAAATGACAGAATCTGCTTTGACAGAATTTAAATATAACCCCTACCAGCTTGTTCTTGTTGGTGCAGCACATCGAGTAAAGTCTGGCACTTCTGTTTTAATGATTCAATTTCAAGATCCTTCTCACTGATGAGTTTCGATAATCTTCCAACTGTTTCTTTCGTCATTTCTAGATCAAAACCTTCATATTTTTCTTTCAATGCTCTGTTCTCAGCTTGGATCTACAAATTAAAAATGCAAAGTTAAAACAAGTTTGTGAAGAGATCATTATAGGTTGTTTTTGTTGAGTTCAAACTTAGGTTGTTTATAACTTTTATTACAAACTTATATTTCTTTTCAAATGACATTGTGATTTAAAAGGTCAGGTTTTTAAACATCATGTTTCTACTGGACAACAGTAAAAAAACAAAAATTACTCGAATCCAGAAACTTATTTCACCTGTAAATACCTATAAAATTTGGCACACAATGCCTTAAAAGTGTCCTAAACATTTTACCAACCTCAGTCAGCTCAGTTTGTCCTGCTGAAATGGTGTCAACCATTCGTTGATTTTCGTCTTTAAGTTGTCGATTTTCTTGAGTTTTCTGTGAAATGACTGCCAGAATTTGATCTCGTTCTTCATTCAGCTGACGATATTTCTCTTCCAAATCAGCATTTGCTACATAGAGTCAAAGCTTGTTAAATAACATTATCACATAAGTAAATATAAAGGCCAACAAAAGTTATTGAGGCTTAAAAACTGTGAAACAAAGAAAATAAATGTTACCTTTCTGCAATGGTACTGATGGTGTGGCTTGGTTTGTTGCTCTTAACATGTTTATCACTTGATCACGCTCTGCAATTTATAAAGAGAACATAAAAAAAACAGAATTATAACAAACTGTGTATAATTTTGAAACAAATCGTAGTCAGTTAGGACAATAAAATGGAATTTAATAAATCAAGCTGTTCTTTCAAGCATTTTCACATTGCAAGGTGCAAGACCAAAAAATTTAGTAGGTATTGGGAATTGAACCCACAATTTGGCTGCTAAAATCAAATACACCAATACCAGCTGTATATGCTAGTAGGTTATTGGCAGTTTGATCAGGCCCTTCACTGTAAAGATGCTTGAAAGACCAACTTGATTCTGAATTTAACATAATGGACTCAACACTTAAAGACTGGACCCAGTAATCAATCTACACAAACCTTTTATAACTGCCAGCAAAGAGCCGATGTCCTCCTTTGACAAATCTCCCTTTTCCCATCCGCTCAGATCCCTCTTCCGAATCTCCTGGAGCATTTTATCAACATCTTCTGGAGAAACCGACTCCTTGGATACGGAGTTTGCAACTGAGATCCTCAATTTTCCAATTTCCGATTCCAGAGCCAAAATCTTATCCTCATAAACTTTTTTCATGTCATTATCGATTGAAGTCCGTTGCAAATCATCCTCTAGTCTTGCAACCTCCTCTTCAAGATGTTGGTTTCGATTTTTGACTGCATTAGCATCCAGCACTGATTCTGGATCTTTAGTGTTTTGGAGCTGCATCTTTTGTAGCTCGTCCACTTCAATTTTGTGATCTGCTCGCATCTTTTCAACTGCCAAGGTCATTTCTTTCTTCCAATTTCTTTTCTCCTGATCGAGATGTTCTGACATGAGTACAACATCATTTTGTGAAGCCTCCAGTTCTTCTTCAACCTCTTTAAGTTTTCGTTTCCATTCTACCTCTTTAGTTTTGAGTTCTTCCTCAAGACTTTTTAACTGATTTTTAGCAGAAGCGAGTTTTTCCTCGGACAAAGATCGCTCTTCTTGAAGTCCCACAATATCTTTCTTCAAGACTTCAATGTGTTCTTGATTTGTAAAGTTGGCATCAGCGAGAGCTTTTGAAAGTTCATCCCTGAATTCTTCCTTTAAAGCTTTAACCTTTTCCAGATGCATAGTCTTACTTTCTTCTTCATTGGCTTTGATCCTCTTATTGAACTCATCCTGTTCTTTAGCATGTTTTTCTACGATGTTCTTCTTTTCCTTTGTAAACTGTGTTTTTGTTTCATCAAGATTGTTCTGAAGAAAAGTTAGTTTGTTTTCCAGGGATTTTAACTCCTGTTGATGCTTTTCTGCTTCCAAACTACGGAGCTCCAGCTCTTCACGAAGTCTTCTTTCAACTTCTTCATTTCTGTTCCTAAGATTGTTAATTTCTTCTGCTTCTCGGTCAGTTGATTTTTGCATTTTCTCGTTTATCACTTGCAACGCTGAGGCTTTTTCATGCTCAAGAGACGTTACCCTTGCATCCAGCTGTACCTTGATGCCTTCTAACATCTTCTTCTCCTTTTCCAGAACAGACAATTGCTCTTCATGTTCATTCTGCAATTGTGCAATTTTGGCATTAAAGTCTTGTTGATGATTGTGAACTTCTTGAGCATGTTTTTGCTCTGTTTCCTGCAAGTTATGTTTAAAGTTTGCCTTGAGATCCTCAATTTGTTTCTTGAAGTTTGAAATTGTTGTATTCAGTTCAGAAGAAGATTCTGACTTGATATCACTCATTTGTGTCTGTAGTTCTACAATCACAGAATCTTTTGTGGTGATATCTTTCTGTAGGTCAGCCACTTTCCTCTCAACTGTTGCAATCTCTGTCTTCAATAAGCTTCGTTCTTCATTAACAGATGTCAAGCGGTCTTCAAGCCGGCGTATTTCATTCTTCAATAGAGCTTCATGTTCCACATCATTTTCATGAACATGCGACATCTCAACCATCCTCTTCTTCTCCTCTTGTTGAAGAAGATCCAGCTCTTCCTTTAAGGTCTTTACTTCCTCTTCTTTTGCCTCCAGAGATGCAACAAACTGGTCCTCAGATTCCAGCTGACTTTGTCGAAAAGAATCCATGTCTCGGATGACTTTGAGATGCTGAGTCTTCAGATGTTCCATCTTTGTCAATGTCATCTTCTGTTCTTCCTCCATTTTCCTCCTTCTTGATTCAACTTCATCTACCCTTGCTTCTGCATCAGTAATCGCCTCCAAATTTTCCTGAGCTTGTTGCTGTAACATCTCCATCAAATGAATATTCTCTCTTTCAACTTCCGCTAGTTTGGCAGCTGCATCCTCGTTTTCCTGAAGAGCTTGGGATAACTTTTCTTTCAGATCCTCCGCTTCAGTCTCAGCATCCAAAGTCTCTTCCTTTTCTTGAGCCAAGGACTTTTCAAGCTCTGTGATGTGATTCTTGGCGTCCTGTAACTCTTTGACAATGCTCAATTTTTCAGAGTTTACAACCTGTAATTTATCTTGGATGCGAAGAATTTCTTCTTGCATAGAGGAATTCTTTTGTAATTTTAAAATCTCATCTCTTGCCTCCTTCAAGTGATCCTCAGCATCTTTCTTCTCACACTGGATTGTTTGAAGTTCTTTCTGGATGTTGTGGAGTTCTTCCCTACCTTGATTTGAAGCTTTTTGCAACTCTGCAATCACGTTTCTCGCATCCACTAAATCTTCTTCAGCCTTTCTCTTCTCCAGATTTTTCATTTGCAGTTCTTCAGAAATGTTTTGAGAAACCTCTTCATCTTGTTTTGTGATTTTCTGCTCGTTTAATAATTTCAGCTCTTCTCTCAGAGATGCAACCGTCCTTTCTAGAGTTAAGTTGTCATTCTGTGTTGAAAAATAAACAGAAAATTCATTTAAAAAATTAAAAACAAATGCTTTCAACGCTGCAAAAAATATTTTTAATTTCTAATTTTGCCTAGATTTAATTCTGGAAAGAAAATAGTATTTTATTAAACCGAAAAAGATTTAGTTCCTTATGATAAACATAGAAGCCTGTAAAGTTACATGATTTATTTGTTCTGAATACATTAAATTGATAACTTTGGTTTGTTGAATTGAACAGAAATAGTAACACACTTTGTGTCAGATATTTTAAATTTATAAAAGCGATTTTGAAACGAAAGTGCAACCAAACTTATAATTCAGAGGAACTAACAATTCAAGAACTAGTAAATTTGAATCGGGCAATCACAGTAAATACCTTAGCAGCTTCAAGTTGAGCTTGAGTTGATTTTAGTTTTTCATTTAACTCGTTTCTCATCACAATGATCTGGTTCATTTCGTCTTGATGCTGAGAATCCAACATCTCAATTGCTTGATCCAGGTCGCTCTTTTCAAGTCTGTAAGAACAAAAGTATATATGAATGTGGCAGGATTATCAGATTTTTGTGAGAAAAATAACCCCAACATGCTAAAATAGCCTATATCATATTTCGTTTCTTTTAGTGGCAATATGACATAACTTACACATTATTTAATCATACAACTGGGGGTTCCACTAAAAGGACTACAATATAGTTTGTAGTAATGGGACGGGTACCCGGTACTCGGTACTCGGTATCAATGGTATCGAACGATTTCAGTGGTATCGATACTCGTACTCGGTATCGAAATATTCTGTCTCAGTTTTCGATACCAACGTGTGAGTACCGAAGGCCGATTTACACTATAAGAACACTGAAAACTTTGTGCCAATATATGCTTCGGACAGTACAAATTTGGGAAAAAGTTCCGCCAGGTTACGTATTTGTTTCGCTATCGTATGGAGATTACTTTTTTCTGCATGTGTGTGCGCACGCCTGTACGCCGGCCATGGCAGATAAATTAGCAGGTGATATACAACTAAGTACAACACTGTACTTAAGTACTCGGTAATCGTACTCGGTACTCGGTATCGAAGGTATATACATGTGGTACTCATACTCGGTATCGGTACTCGCTTCAAAACCTGGTATCGTCCCATCACTAATAGTTTGATATGTTTTATTAGTTTGTATGAAAAAAATAGTTTGTTAAACAGAATTAAATTGAGCACTGAGCATCAATTGATGCTCTCAATAAAGAACCAGTAATAAACCATTGCAACTTAAGCAGGTTAATTTGGTTTTCTACTGTGGTTAGTGAGTCAGACAGCTTTAGAACCTTGCATAATGCATGCGATTTGCAAAAGTTGTTAATAACTTAAATTTAACTCCTCTTTTAGCAGGTCAGTTTTACTGGATTGTGTAGCTTTTAACTTAAAATTTAGCTCATATGTTGAACTTACTTGCTGGAATTTAAGTCATCAGACACATTTTTCAGAGCAGTCTCGAGTCGTTTCTTCTCAGCTAACGCCTGTTCCAGATCAGACTCCAGTTCTGTTACTTTGTCTGCAAAACAAAACCATGTAAATTTGCTAAAAACAATTCACCCATAATAAATTGGCATCAAATTTACCACAAGTATTTCATATTCTAAAAATAGCCTCCCACTTATTAGTTCTGCTTTTTTTAAAACACATTTTATACCAAAATAAGTTTTTCAAAACTAGCTTGCTTCCTATATAGCAGCTCCAACAGAATGATGCAACGGTTGAAACAAAGCACACGCCACACATGCAGTACCAACACTACATTTGTTAAAACAACAAAGACACAAGCACTGTATTCATTGAATCATTATTACAAAAACAAGTATAGACCCACACTTCTATGGAAAAAATGTCTTTTATACTTTATGTGAACCATATGCCAAATGTTGTAAAAGTACCTTTTTCAGTTTGCGCTTCTGCAATTGACATGTTCAATTCCTCTTCCAGATTCAGAGCAGCAGTTTGCAATTGTTCCTGTCACATAAAATAAAATGTGTTGTCTGATGTCAAAATGCAAAAATGTTTGTGGGATTCAAGACCACAACCAAAAGCGTACCAAAACCAAACTGAGTTATGTGCTAGGTAGGTATTACATAACTACATCGGTATCTTGAAAAATTTTACCTTTTCCTGCATAATCTTCTGCCGATCTTTCTCCAGGTTCAATCTTGCTTCTTTCACTTCCTCAAGTTCACGTTTCAAGTCGACAACTGCTTTAGCTCGAACATCAGCTGTATCAGATGCCTCATCAACCTGCGCAGAAATGTTTTCAGGTTGTTGCTAAGAAAACGTTCTGTTTCGGACCTTATGAAGATAGTTTTGAAAATGCTGCATTCATACAGCAACTGATCTAAGGTTTTAATTTTGTATTTACTGCAGCTACCAATTACTGATACTGAATCTTGGCAGGATTTTTTGAGATATCATTATTAAGACAACATAATGTTATCTATCTCAGTGAGACCTATTGAAAGTCCAATACAAAATCAGCTGGTCACCAAACATTCTAACATATAGCAGGCCATACTCCAAAAAAAATCTTGATCTGGGGTGGGATTCAAACCAATCACATGAGCCTTTTCATGACTCACACTCTACCAACTGAGCAGGCAACTGTGCTTGTGATTCAACTTTTTATGGGCTCACCACGGAACCTGTGTAGCTCAGTTGGTAGAGCGCGAGTCCTCGAAACGCTCCAGTTGTGGGTTCAAATCGCACCGCAGGCTAGATTTTTCTGGCCTGTGCCTTGCCATACAGAAATGCTTGGTGACCTGCTGATTTGGCATAACACCTTCAATGGGCCCAGTGTTCTATGATTTATATATGAGTGTGCCATGATCGCTACTTATCATAGATGCTTCAGGGTTGATCCCAGTATTAAATTTATGTTCATCTTAACCGTTATTTTGTGTTACAACATGACACACATATGTTTGAATCTACAAGCAATATATTTCAGAGGTTCTTAATACCTTTTCAGTATTTGACTTATGACCAAGTTCATCCTGGTATCTGTCAAGCATATTCTGCAGCGATTCTTTTTCAGTTTGCCATTCTCTTTGAACAAGCTCATACTGAGCGATCTCCAATTCATAGTCTTCAACCTGTAGATTAATATCACTTGTTAATACAGTGCTTTCCGGTTTGAGGCATAACAATAAATATTGCACAAAAACAACCATGAAAAAACTAGAAGGGTGGCTTAGCACATATTGCCCTTGCACATACACTATGATCTATTTTAAAATATAAATATATTTCCTATGCTTATTTTGTATTGGGTCCCATATTAGCCATCGTCTTTTATAACCTTGGTTGTTTCTGCAGGCAAAAACTCATGGGTCCCCACACATGCAAAGTTGAAAATAATGCAATTCAATAGATAACAATGAGTAAGTTTGGTATTGTGAAGACAAACACAGTGATTGGTACTGTGCATATCTAAATATGCTATATGGAGTAAAAACTATTTAAATTAAAAAACTCATTTTAGGGGGCTAGTAGGATAACTAATTGAGGTTCAACACACACAAACTTAAAAGTAGGAAACCACAATGACTCAATCAATAGTACTGCAAAATTTCAGTCCAATCTGCCAACGTTTAAAATTTCAACCACTAGAGGTGTTTTGAGCAACAACCGTTAATGTTTCTGACGTCAAAGGGCTGTTAACAACCCCCGAACTGCAATGGCGCAATAACGATAATTGGCATACTTTACAAGCTATCCAAATTTTAGCCAATTCTGACATTGTTTACAAACTCACCCCTTTTAGGGGGCTAGCGGGGTAAATACTAGGGTTATCCAGACAAACAAAGTGGGATGCACATCTACATAACTACATCTACCATCTGTGTAAATTTCAGCCAAATCCATCAAACATTTGATGGAAAAACGAGTCGGACAAACTTCGGGGAAAAAATACCCATTTTAGGGGGCTAGCGGGGTAAATACTGGGGTTATCAACAAAAACAAAGTGGGATGCACATCTACATAACTACATCTACCATCTGTGTAAATTTCAGCCAAATTCATCAAACATTTGATGGAAAAACGAGTCTGACAAACTTTGGGTAGAAGAAAAAAAAAGAAAAAAAAGTTTGATGGAAAAACGAGTCAGACAAACTTTGGGGAGAAGAAAAAAAACCCACACATTTTGAGTAAAATCAATATGTGTCCCCTTCAGGGAAGGGGACCCATAAATAACATGTAGGGGAAAAAAGAAACAGAAATTGTTTATGGCATTTATAAGTTGAGCCTGGATAGGGGAGAAATGTATATGCAATGTCAGTGTTAAGGCTGTATCGTTCCTTTGTTTTAGGCACATTTGAGGAACTAGACACACAAAGGCATGTGGTGAGAAATATTAGAAAAAAATCCTAGTTCTGGCACAATAGACCTTATTTGCATGTCAAAATGAAGGAAGCCCCTTGATGCTGAAACTTGAGAGCCATGTTTTCAGCAAGTACAATAAATATATGTATAAAAGTTCCACATATGAGGCCACATTTGTTGCTGGAGAACTACAGGACTTCGTCCATTTTCAGGTGTACGTGGCTTTAAATGGAGTCTGTAGTGATATGGCTAAATATTGCTGTGCTGGAATCATGTTCGACATAAAAGTATTATAACTTTTAAAAAAAACTTCTGACCCCCCCCCCCCCCCCCCCCCCCCCCCCCCCCCCCCCCCCATTTTTAATAGAAATTTCAGGATTTCAGGATTTCAGGATTTCAGGATATCTTGGCCTAACTTAAATATATTTCGTCATGAAATATGATTATATGATATCTTTTGCTGTCGCTATGCAGGTTGAAATAGCTTTAAAAACATGATTAGGTTGTTTGAAGGTGCAGCATTGGCCAAAGCCTATGCACTGTACAGACCCCGCACTCCTGCTAAAGTATCTGAACTTTCAATGGCCTATCTTAACAAAAGGAGTCAACCTGCTGCAAATGGAAAGTACAAACTGATGGTTGATGTAGGTTGTGGAAGTGGACAGTCAACTGCAATCTTTGCCAAGTATTTTGACAAAATATTGGGCATTGATCCAAGTTGGGAACAGATTTTAGCAGCAAGGAAACAAAACAAACATCAAAACATTGTATTTCAGGCAGGTTCTGCTGAAAACATGCCAGTTGAAAGTGAAAGTGTTGATCTAGTTACTTGTGGTCAATCAGCCCATTGGTTCAACTTTTCAGAGTTTTTTAAAGAGTGTAACAGAGTTCTTACACCACAAGGATGTTTAGTAATGCATGGATATGACCTTCCAAAAATTCATCGAATTAAAACTTCAGACTCTACCTGTAAAATGGAAGAAGACACAACTGCACAAAAGCTGATAAGAGCTATGTATGATGACGGCAAATTTCACCCAAGAAGAAAACACATTAATGACCACTACAGTCAGATATACGACTCCATTCATGCCACAAATAAAACCAGGATAGACTCTCTTAAAATAGAAAAGCAAGGCAATTTGCAAGATTTAGTGCATTACCTCACCACCTCTTCTGGCTACAGGTCCTACATGGCTGCAAAACAGAATGAACTATCTGAACTTCATGGAAAAAACAATGTTACTGACTCAATGATTGCCGAAGTTGATTTATTGGCAAAATTTGTAAAGCAACTTCAAGTACAATGGAAAATAGAGGGTGATGAACTTCACAACACAGCAATAAACATTGTTTTTGATGCTTTTGTAATATTGTCAGAGAGGCCACTGTCTGACAGTTTTGAGTAATTAATATGCACCAGCATTATTACTGATTTTAGTGTAAAATTTCTTCACAGAACTGAATTTTAATATGTTTGTTGTAAATAGCATCGTGTTTCATTAGTATTTGATCAAATTCTTTTTACAAGTGTTTTACTTCAATATTTGGCAACTGTGTTCTCAACTGTAACTTTGTAACTGTTGGCTTTACTATGTTAAAGGAGTTTGAAAACAGTATGAACTAAGCTGGGTTGTGCCAAAACTGCAAATGTTCTGTTTGGTCGAGCACCGAGCATCTCAAGTTAATGCTCGGTGCTCNAAACCGGAAAAATATTTGAGCGACCAATTACGCTGGTTTAAGTCCAAGTAGGCTAGTCAACGCATATTCGAAAGACGGAAGTAGTCTAGAGCAGGGCTTCTCAAACTGTGGGTCGCGACCCCAATTGGGGTCGCGTAATATAATTTTGGGGTCGCGAAACATTATGGGTGATTATGTCAGTCACAATAAATGGTATATGTGCGTACATTTATTGTTTAAACATCATTCCCGTGTATTCAAACTGCTCTAAGCAATTTGCAGAACTTAAAAGAGTATTACCAGCCTAGTAACCATATGCAGCAGACATTTTATGCCTATTGTGTGCAAAAAATGCGAAAAAGCAGATACCACAAGCATCACAATAGAGATTATGACGTCATAAAAACTAAGACTGTGTATCAAGTTAGATATTAATTTAGACTTTTTAGGCTCCATTAAATGGTATATATTTAAAATATAAGTATTTCTTTGCATCATACCCATCAAGGGGTCGCGTAGAAATTTCAGTTCTAAAATGGGGTCGCAGAGCAAGAAAGTTTGAGTAGCCCTGTTTTATGTCACCAGCGGTGTATTACGCTGTACATGCCCATGTACTTCATGAAGTGCGCATTTTTCCACCATCTAATACATTTGAAAAATCATTCGTTTTTGTTTATAGACACCCTTTCGAACACTAGCTACGTTTGTTAGCAGCATGATATGCAAATTTAACGCTCGGGTCAGTTTGTGCAACTGCTCGGCCGAGCACCGAGCATCAAAAACAGCGAGGCTCGGTACCGAGTACTCGGGTTCTGGCTCGGCTCGGCCCATACCTATTGTTTAGTGCATTGGTCCCAAGCCTTCTTACTTATAAAGAAATGCAGTGGGATTCAAACCCATGACAAAAGGAAAGTATGTTAATGCTAAGAAAGGTCAATTTACAATAGAGAATTTGAAGGATCCTAAACCATCTGATGATTAAAAACACAAAAAAATTGCTCTTAATTGCCCAGCCCAAGGAAACAGACAGACCAACTTCAGAAGTATCCATCATTGCTCTTTCTGTCCATTGTATAGTAAATAAACTAACAAATTAATCTTGTGGTATTTTAGAGAAAATCACAGAGACCATAGACAGCAACTTCAAAGATATAAACAGTTTGTCCTGTTTGTAATTATTTCTGTAGACCCAGTTCATTTCTAGGTATGTTGCTAAAAAGCATATAACTATTTGTAAGGGTAAAACCATAATCTGCTTGAACAATGAAATGTGAAAAAGTGTACAGAACTTATTCTGGAAAAAAAATGAAATGTAGACATCAAACAAAAAATATATACATTCAGTACCATTGCT
>QLIY01002941.1:0-15100 GCA_003260075.1 Phallusia mammillata | reverse complement strand
TAATACAAATCAGCAAAGTGGGTTTAAGGCAAATTTGTCGTTCTGCAGGCAAAAAAGGAAAATAAAATTGAATTAACTTATCGGGCAGGGTAATGTGTCAATTTGTGTTCTTTCAAATTTCCGAATCTGCGAAATGTTTTCTCACAAATATCACATCGATAAGGTTTCTCACCGGTGTGTGTAAACATGTGTGTTGTTAAATGTCCACCTTGGGTAAAGTCTTTTTCACAAATGTTACAACGATGTCTTTTCTCCTTAGTGTGAATTAACATGTGTATTTTGAAGTCTGCACTTCGGCTAAATCGTTTTTCGCAAACATCACATCGATGGAATGTCTGTTTAGGGTGCGTAAACATGTTTCTCCTAAAACTCAACCTACAATAAACGTTTTACAGCCTAGAAATCTATAATCGAAAAATAGTAAATGGTCAAATTAAATCGCCAGGTATCTATGTCAAACCTGTGGCAGCAAATCTTTGTGGGAAAGTTATCAATGTATAATATCACATTTCGCCTGGGTTGAAACAAACCGCACATAATTAGCGCGCTCAAAATTATATTTAACCTAATCATCAAAGAGCTCTGGTGAAATATTTATGAGGTATATCAAGTAATTTAGGTAGTAAGTTGTTCTGCAGAGTTTAGATTTTTTACATTCTATGCAGGAATGCAATGTGCAAGTTTGACATTAGGGGGCGTCGTCTGGAACCAGTTAATTTAATATCCAACTATTTTTCAAAGCCTACCAGCAAGTATGTTGCACGTTTGTGCAGTTGTATGACAAGAAAAGATCTACTATCACGTAAGTTGCACAGGTTAACAATAAATTAGGAATAAACCGTTTATTTCGCTTTCACAACTCGGTCGTTAACATCTCCCCCCCCCCCCCCCCCCCCCCCCCCCCCCCCCCCCCCCCCCCCCCCCCCCCCCCCCCCCCCCCCCCCCCCCCCCCCCCCCCCCCCCCCCCCCCGAACATTCTTACTGACTTTTCAAAAGTTGAGAAAAGCTAGTGTTCTCCCATTGCACGTTTTAGGGCTATTACCAGAGCATCCGACGGTGCTGGTGAATTAAGTCTTTAGTAATCTAAGAAGATTAGTTCAGTTCTTAATTAGCTCAGGTTTACAAGCAAACAAAACGTATATAAGTAAACTCACCTGCAAAAACCATTTACTCCTAATCATCGCGGAAAAACTATCGATGTGTTATATTTAATTTCCACGGCTAATTTTATTTAAAAAGTGCAGTTAAGGCACGCACTTAGTAGGCAACGTTTCAGAGTCTAACCTGACATAACAAACTACTCTGAAACAATTAAGCTGTGTGTTCATAAACCGGTCCCGAACAAAGGGCTTCAGACGTAACACATAACTACCGCCTGAAACACTTAACTTGTCAGCCAGCGCTAACTAAACACTGCCTTCACTTCAATGATTGTCCAATTACAAGCATTGTCGCGCGTAGTCAAGGCCTCGGGCGTTGACGCTTTAAAGACGTCGGAGCTAAACCCCCCCCCCCCCCCCCCCCCCCCCCCCCCCCCCCCCCCCCCCCCCCCCCAAAAAACACATCGCGATATAACTGCAGCATACACTATTAAAAAGCTGGGAGTTAGTTAACTGCGCAAAAGTGCAGTGGACCAAAAGTAATTAATGGCTAAATCTGCTGTAGCTACACCGCATTGTAAAGCATCTGACGCGCGTAATTGGGCTGCTGGTGTTATGTTGTTATATTCAACTGTATCGAAATTAACAGCCATTTTACACTTTTGCACAGCATTGAAACTACATAAAGACTTTATTAGATTTACATATGTCCATTAGTGCAAAAAAATCGTTGTGGTGTGACATACCGAGTAGGATTGAGAAGTCCATGCCGCAAAACTTCTTGTGCAAGTTTTGTTAGAAAATACTTAAAAATAATCAATATAGTAAGTGATAAATATAATGAAAACGCAAGTGCTGTGCAACTACTCACAAAAAATGAACCACACGTGAGTCGACCCCAACAATTCAAAATAATAATCTCTATTTGTGTAAAAATAGGTAAAAAGTAATGCGGGTGACTTACTCAGTTGGAAAATACACTTTGTCGGCCGATGGTTGCTATTAGGCTTGTTTCTGACTTTACGTTGCAGTTATTTGAGCTAGTTGTGAAAAACGTCGATTGTACTTTTTTATATGCAGTTGCGTTTTTTGAGCTAGTTTTGAGGCTCATTTAAGTCTGAATTCCTTTGGCAAAAAGTCAATTAGACCATCAAGAACTCCAGACTTTTCCCCCCCCCCCCAAGTGCTGTGCAACTACTCACAAAAAATGAACCACACGTGAGTCGACCCCAACAATTCAAAATAATAATCTCTATTTGTGTAAAAATAGGTAAAAAGTAATGCGGGTGACTTACTCAGTTGGAAAATACACTTTGTCGGCCGATGGTTGCTATTAGGCTTGTTTCTGACTTTACGTTGCAGTTATTTGAGCTAGTTGTGAAAAACGTCGATTGTACTTTTTTATATGCAGTTGCGTTTTTTGANAAAAGTATTGTGTTAAAATTTTTCTGTTCAGCTTTGTTTGGTTGGCGAGATATTGGGGTTGAAAGTGAACCCCTTGCGTGGTTGCTGGAGCCTGTTTTTGCTGGTTGCCAGGATCGCGTAGGTGGGATCGATCCAGATTGCATACCATTTCATAAAGATTATCAAAGTTTTTTTTGGATGCTTCTAATATTAAAATGCATTAGGAAGAGGTCACTCCTAGGAATTGTCTTGTTACATTGTGCGAATTGTTGCATGTTATAGTGATCACAATTTATAATTTCTTGTAAACAATCAGCCATATATTTCTTTTAGTTATCACTTACTGTCATAGTCGTAATGTGGTGTAATTCCTGTAGGTTTCCAATTCGATGTGTTGCTGCTTCATCATCCTTTCTCAAGAAAGTTTTTCCGTGCCTTGTCCATATGTGTTTGAAGTTATTTTTCTTTTTAAACTCCAGCCATTGTGCAAATATGTTCCTGTTTGCAGCAGTCAGACTTTCATTTATAAAAAGTTTAGCTTCCACAGATTGCATGGTTTTGTTTTTCGACCGTAGCTTGTGTCTATTTTTGTAAATCTCCTCGGTAATTTTTCTGTTCATAAATTTTGCAATTATGGTGGGTCTTTTTTCCCAGTCTTAGGTAGTCGGTGAGATATGCTTATGTCCATTTTTTGCACATTAACTCCTATTTTATTGCAAACTGCAATCACAAGATCATCAGTGTTCTTATCTTTTGTATGTGCCAGTCCCTTAAACTCCAAGCATTTCCTTCGAGAGTACTGTTCCAAATCATTTAATCCATTTTCTGTTTTTTGATTACTTTCTGTTAATGTTTAGCTTTTCATTTTCTTGTCTAACAGTGTGTAGTATTTTTTCGTTTTCTTCCAGCCTTTCTTTCATTTCCTCATACTTTTGTTCAAAAAATGTTTGGCTTTCCTTTATTATGTTCAGTTCTTTAGGTATTTCAGATAGTTTTCCATCATTTGTTTTTTGATATGACTTCAGTTCTTGCAATAAAATATCCAACTTTCTATTGGTGGTGCTTGTCTCCATTTTCTTGTCTTTAGTATATCTTAGGTTGTATGTGAACATGAAGTTTTGGGCAAATTACCAAAATTTACCATTTAGCAATTCAGAATATTTAGATTATTTTCTAGTTCCTATAGTCTTATTCAAATAGAATGGTTTTCAAAAGCTTTATGTGGATTTTCGACTTTTACTACATTTGTCTCATAAAAGGCTTCACCAATTAATAGATTTCATAAACACAAATGACTTTGCATTGTAGATTGATGTTCATTTATTTATATGTTTAGTGACAATAACCATGACAACAAACGCAAAATCTTAAGTTCGTAATGCTATTAATATGAATCTGTTAAGTTTGTAAAGTCAAACTCGGGTAACGGTACGGTGTCACGAAGGCACGGACACTACAACTATTTTCTTAAGCTAAGCTAGGATTGTCATACGTCAGGATTTTCACCTGACATGTCAGGGAATTTAGTGTTTAAATCAGCGTCAGGGAGAAGTGTTAAAATGCCTTTAAAAGCCCGGAATTTAAGAAAATATAAAGATGCATACTTTACGAAATTAATGTGCCAACATAGAGAAAGTTTCTAGTAGTTAGCTACAACCGCGTCTATACCATGAAACGTAAAGAGGTAAACCTGGCGGCTCGCTAACGCATAAGCCATAAGGCTATTGTTTCGTTTTGCAGTATGTGTGCGCTCGTAACAATACCTGTTTGTTACTAGCTGTATAGCAATAACCGTTAAATACAGAAACAAAAATCCGCGTCTGAAGAAAACACAGCATTCAATGCTACGTGGGAAGTTTCAATTGCTTTCACTGATGACGAAAATGGTTTGCGAAGTGTAACAGAAACATAGGCGCCGAGTTTTACAAAAATGCAAGGTGGCGGACATAAAATATGACGTTACTATATGTGACGTCACTAATGAGTGCAACTACAAGAAAGCCAAATAAACTTTTCATAGAAATAACGCAAATGCATCACGTTGCTGTAACGTTTATCATTGGTTTTGCAACGTTCAAAAAAGTTGCACTGCACACGCAACAACAATGGCCCAACATTCACTGGCAGACAGTTGTGTGTTTGACGTCATAAACAAAGCACTAACAGGTTGCAGTTTTAACCCACGTTTTGCTGCTGTATCGCCAGCACATTTGTTTTAAAGCAAAATTGTTCCCAATTTTCTTCAGATTTGACTATATTTCGTACGTTACCGCTACAAACTAACCAAAATATCCACGGTGGCCGCCACCGTGCTTTCGAAACCCAAGGTGGCGGCGCCACCCCGCCACCGCCTACTAAAAACCTACGCAAAACGATAATTGACAACGATCAGAGTATCGTATTTAACGATTTCTCGTGTCGCCGTCCGTGTGACTTTCGAATATTCTAAATTTATTCCGTAATAGAAGTGTTTGGATTTGAAAAAAGGGTTAACGCAACTGAGACAAATTTGTCAGGGATTGTGTATCATCAAATATGGTAACCCTAAGCAAAGCAAAACATGTTAAAGTTTGGCACTTCGTGCTGCAGTTAAAGTTCCCTGCAGTCTACCCCATATATCTCGTTACAGTTTGCTTAGGGAGTGAAAACTGGGGCGCACTAGTTTTCAGGTGGCCATCAGGCACCGACCCTTTGCTAACAATTTCTCTCAGATAATGGTTTGGTGTCTTTTGTGAAATACCACAAAGCGAGTGTTGGTTGCAGCATCTTTGTATGCGTTAAACTTGACAATAAAAGATGTATTTGTAGCTAAGCGAGCAAACTTCCAAAATCCGCAACTTTTCACACAAACAAATTTTTGTACTACCCCAAGCGGTGCGGCTAATAATGCCAACTGCTATAACTGAACAAACTGCTTTACCTTTGCATTCAATAACACATTTATCCATTAGTCTTTCAAAGTTTTTTATCCATTTAGCATGTTCCTTTCATTTTATTACAGTGAAAAGTAAAAGTCTGCTTGTAAACACGAATTTTTTGAAGTTTGCTGTCGCATTCTGTCTCTGGCACAATCAAAACTGTCAAGATATTCACATTACTGACAGCAAGCAGTACAATGTCCAGGTGTACTGTTAAATCAACTCTACTTTGCGGTGTCAACCCCCCCCCCCCCCCCCCCCCCCCCCCCCCCCCCCCCCCCCCCCCCCCCCCCCCCCCCCCCCCCCAACATCGTTGCCTTTTTTAGTCCGGTTGCGTTGCGGATGACTAGTCGGCTAAAACACGTCAAACACTGGTTGAGGTTTGCATTGACCTGCGCGAAAGTTTACTGACATGAGATAACTCGCCACAATTCCTCCTTGCTAATCAACGTCATTTTGATTGCTTAAAAAATTGGGGGGAAAAATGGAAAAAAAGATAAATTCGTACGGTTGTTGAGTAACAAATACTGAAACACAAAAGTGCACTTTAGCATTTAACATTTCTTGTTGAACGCAGCAATTGTACTGCAACGTAACTTATTACTTATTTAAACGTATTTATTTTATAATGACTCGACACTCAAGCGAGCAACGTATATGCGTCTTTGTTACTGTGAAAGCTTTATCTGCAAATCACAGGGCCTTTATTACTCGATGTGCCTGTCAAACTTAACTACACGACAAAACAACGGCAATAACGAGGGCACTGACCGATTTCCATCTGTATAATGTAGACAAGGGAGTGTTTACTAAACCAGGCACTTGGAAAACGTAATCACAGTAGGCATGTAACGTTTCTCTGTTACTGCCATGGATTATTATGTGCAAACATTATTTTAAGTAGCCTTGTATAAAATGCAAATCACAACATCTATCTTGAGTTCCGAAAAAAAACTCGCTTGATTTATTTAAAAAAAAAGTTTTTCTGTCAAACTTATGCTTGCGGTAAAGCAAAAAAGCGTACTTGAAGTACAACTGGTGTCAGTACCCCCCCCCCCATGAAGCTACTGTTTCGTTTGCAGTGTGTGTGCGCTGGTAACAATGCCTGTTTGTTACTAGTTGTATAACAATAACCGTCAAATACAGAAATAAAAATCCGCGTCTAAAGATTACACAACATTCCAAGCTACATGGAAACGTAGGAAGTTTCACTTGCTTTCACTGCTGACGAAAATGGTTTGCGAATAGTAACAGAAACCTACGCAAATGTTAATTGACAAGGATCAGAGTATAGTATTTAACGATTTCTCGTGTCGCCGTCCGTGCGACTTTCGAATACTCTAAATTTATTTCGTAATAGAAGTGTTTGGATTGCAAAAAAGGGTTAACACAACTTAGACAAAACCGACCCTTTGCTAACAATCTCTCGGATAATGGTTTGGTGTCTTTTTTGAAATACCACAAAGCTGTTGGTTGCAGCATCTTTCTATGCATAAAACTTGACAATAAAAGATGCTTTTCAGCTAAGCGAGCAAACTTCTACAAATCCGCACCTTTTCACACAAACAAATTTTTGTAATACCACACGCGGTGCGGCTAATAATGCCAACTGCTATAACTGAACAAACTGCTTTACCTTTGCATTCAATAACACTTTTATTCATTAGTCGTTTAAAGTTTTTTGTCCATTAGCATGTTCCTTTCATTTTATTACAGTGAAAAGTAAAAGTCTGCACAACCAAAACTGTCAAGATATTCACATTACTAACAGCAAGCCGCACAATGTCCAGGTGTACTGTTCAATCAACTCTACTTTGCTGTGCCAAACGCACAACATCGTTGCCTTCTTTAGACCGGTCGCGTTGCGGATGGCTAGCCAGCTAAAACGCGTCAAAGACTGGTTGAGGTTCGCATTGACCTGCGCGAAAGTTTACTGACATGAGATAACTCTCCACAATTCCTCCTTGCTAATCAACGTCATTTTGATTGCCTAAAAAATAAGTAAAAAAGGATAAATCCGTACGGTTGTTGGGTAACAAACACTGAAACACAAAAATGCACTTTAACATTTCTTGTTGAACGCAGCTATTGTACTGCAACGAAACTTAGACTTATTTAAACGCATTTATTTTATAATGACTCGACACTCAAGCGAGCAACGTATATGCTTCTTTGTTACTGTGAAAGCTTTATCTGCAAATCACAGGGCCTTCATTACTCGATCTCGTAACCTTGTGCCTTTTAAACTTAACTACACGACAAAACAACGGCAAACATTATTTTTAAGTAGCCTTGTATAAAATGCAAATGACAACATCTATCTTGTGTTCAGAAAAAAATCGCTTGATTTATTTAAAAAATCCTTGCGATACAGCAAAAAGCGTACTTGAAGTACAACTGGTGTCAGTAAGCTTTCGTACAAAAGTCAATGCGAGCTATTTCATGTTGGTGTTTGTTAAACACATAACAGCGTTTGGCGCGTTGCGGCTAGCTGGTCACCTGTAACGCAGCAAATTTGAAAGAAAAAAGCTTCCGTTAGCGGAGTTTTTGGATATTTTGAGTAAACACGAGTCTTGGAAAGCAGTTGTAGGCTAAAACCCCCCCCCCTAGCTGGTCACCTGTAACGCAGCAAATTTGAAAGAAAAAAGCTTCCGTCAGCGGAATTTTTGGATATTTTGAGTAAACACGAGTCTTGAAAAGCAGTTGTAGGCTAAAGCTATTTGCTTGTTTCTTTTGACTCGAAAAAAGTTTTATCTGTGCAGTAGGATTTCGTTGATACAGTATTATCACATCTTCTGAGACACAGTGGGCGTTTTATCCGACTGCCTGCACCCATACGGCAGAGAAACCTTTGGTATGAAACGCATTAGTCGATTGTTGTCGTTATACATAAAGTATTACGCTTCTTCAGACAAGGGCGTATACTATAGTGTACATAGAAATTTATCAGACCTAACTAAATGAGAGATTAGGTTTTTATGAGAGTTGGCGCCCCCCCCCCGGCAGGGAAACCTTTGGTGTGAAACGCATTAGTCGATTGTTGTCGTTATACATAAAGTATTGCGCTTCTTCAGACAAGGGCTATACTATAGTGTACATAGAAATTTATCAGACCTAGGTTTTTATGAGAGTTGGCAAGATTTGGTTCGTATTTTTTTGAAGGCATTACAAATAACCCTTTGATATTTTATCCTAAATAATGCTGTTTTGTATTTAACCTACACAAAATGTTTGTTGACAGATGTCCTACAAAGTCGATCAGAGATTGTCTGATTTTCATGTTTTTATGCCCTGTAGCATAACCGTGTTTAAGCTACGCATGTTTAAGCTACTCGATAAGCAGAAAAACGATCGGTAAGCGCGAAAGCAGACAGAACAATAAAACAAACAAACAGACATGCGCAGGTTTGAGCATACGCGCTACGTAATGCCAGTCGAATCCTACCAATTTATTTGGCCCAGTTTTTGTGTTAAATTGTTTCAACATTGGAAAAACGATAAGGCTATATAAATTTCCAGTGAAAAAAATCCGATCAGTTGTTTAACCCAGTTTCTGTCCAATTTAAATGACGCTTGTAATCAGACACGTTGGAAAAGGAAATTGTTCCACAGCTAACTGCCACATTAGGCGTACTAACCCCCCCCCCCATCAGACACGTTGGAAAAGGAAATTGTTCCACAGCTAACTGCCACATTGCGAATTTAGGGAACGGTGCCCTATGCAAAAATGGCGGTTCGCTTAAAACTTAGTTAAGGATTTAGCCTTCGGAAATGCGTTATTTGATTGTTTTCTTTCTTTATAAGTCTTCATTTCATTTTAGATAAACGTTTACAAAACGCCTATGATTCCGCCAGCTCAAGCCAACAATGCCATACCAAGTTAAGTAGTTCAAGAGCTATATAAAGTGCTTTTTGTCGATTGAAAGAAATTTAGTGTGTGGTTACGAACAGATGTTGCGAACATATCCAGTCTCACTCTGTACGCAAATAAAAACAGACAAAGGAACAAACACACTTGAGTCAGAAAAACAAGGTTTGCAAAGCAAGACTTAATGGGCAGGAAATTTCCCCATTTTGCAGTTGTTTGACCAGATTACAAAACAATGCATTCTATCACGTAATAACAATAGCCCCCCCCCCGATTATTTATAATAAAAACTGCTGGATGAGCAATACTTTGTTATATAATCGTTTACTTAAGGTTGTTTTTCAGGTTTAATTTAGGTCACTTATGCTAGTGTGTAAATTTGGTATTAATAACTCATGGGTTTAATTTGCGGTGCATAGGAGGCGTATGGTTTTGGGCGATTGCTTCCCCCCCCCCTCAGAGATTGTCTGATTTTCATGTTTTTATGCCCTGTAGCATAACCGTTTGCGCATGTTTAAGCTACTCGATAAGCAGAAAAACGATCGGTAAGCGTGAAAGCAGACAGAACAATAAAACAAACAAACAGACANATATTTTTGGATGACAATTGGTTAATGTTTAACATTGGTTGTGATTTTATCCTTTCAAAAATAGCTGATATACGTTCCAAAATTAACAAAACGTTCAGCTATGACCTTTCTTGAAGCTTGTGTTTTAAGGACCATTCTGGAAAGCGTGGTGGCCTAGATGAGATGAATTAATGGCGTTCATGTCAATAAACATTAGTCAATTAGGCGTACTGACAACTGCAAAAAAGTTTTGTGCGAGTCATTGAAAGGCGAAAAACATTGTGTCAGAAAAAGGTTGGACGTTTGTGCACTGACTCGTAACTGAAAAGAAAAAAGGTGATCGTGCGATTCCGCAAGCACGTTTATTACATGTGCGAATGTCCGACTCCCGATACGTTATGTGGGCATTTTTCGTAGTAATGCATTTAGCCACTTGCTTGTCAGAATAGTCTATGCAAGCAGAAAACATAGTTAATGCCACATACCATCGGAATATATAATCGTTTACTTAAGGTTGTTTTTCAGGTTTAATTTAGGTCAGTTATGCTAGTGTGTAAATTTGGTATTAATAACACATGGGTTTAATTTGCGGTGCATAAGAGGCGTATGGTTTTGGGCGATTGCTCCAAGTCAGTAAGATTTAGGCCTCTGTATGTTCATGACTTGAATTATTTAAAATATATATTTTGTTCATGAGTGTTGACCAAAAGGAACTATAAGCAGTAGGACAAACCACGCTAAAGGAGGTCATTCTACCTAGGACGGATTAAATGTTGGATATTGGAAACTTCTGTAACAAACTTAGTACAAATGTACTCTCTAAAACATGTAACTGTGCACAGTTGCTTGTTGTGCTTACAACTGTTAAACGATATATTGGTTTGCATAAACGGGGTGGTGCCATGCAACACGGTTAATTACTTTAGTTGTTCCTTATGAAAGGCAGTGGTACAGAGTTGTTTTAGTTAATGTTCGTAATATCCGATTAGACTGAGAATTCTTCGTGAAATATGCATAAGGTTAAATGTTTGTTGACCCAGTTTACAATTGTTGTAACTTGATTGCAGCATTCTGGTTGCGGTTTTTATGCAGTTTGTTTTATCCTAAAACCTCGGTTTATACCTCAAAGAGCTGGCCCCCCCCCCGTTGTGCTTACAACTGTTAAACGATATATTGGTTTGCATAAACGGGGTAATTTAGATTGAAGCAATCGTTTTATCGTGGTGCCATGCAACACGGTTAATTACTTTAGTTGTTCCTTATGAAAGGCAGTGGTATAGAGTTGTTTTAGTTAATATTCGTAATATCCGATTAGAGTGAGAATAAATGTACAGGCGCTTTAATTAAAACATTAATTGCTTTTTTAGCAAAGTTTGTTTAGCAAAAAATAGTTGGTAAATGTTGCAATATTTAGTTTCATCAAACTTACACTTAGTGTTTATCGTGGGCAGGTGTAACAGTTTTACAGTGGTTAACAAGCTGCAACAAAGAAAATGAGCATTATGCAACAAGACTCGCAACAATCGCGACCAACGAACAACAACGCGAGATCTCATCGGTGTGATGTTTGTGAAAAAACATTTTGTCAGTCACATGTGTTAAAAACTCACATGTTGACTCACACTAAAGAGAAGCCACATCGATGCAATGTTTGTGAGAAACGATTTAGACAGAAAGGGCATTTGCGAAGTCATATGTTGAGTCACACCAAAGAGAAATGCCGTCAATGCGACGTATGTGACAAAAGATTCAGTCACGGTCAAAGTTTAAAAATACACATGCAAATTCACACTGAAGAGAAACCGTACAGATGTGATGTTTGTGACAAAAGGTTTGTGCAGAAGGGGAATTTGAAAATACACATGCTGATTCACACTAAAGAGAAGCCCCATTGTATGTGAAAAAAGATTTGCTCATAGTGTTGGTTTAAAATCACACTTGTTGATACACACCAACCAGAAATCATTGTGAGAAAAGATTTAGACACAGTGGAAGTTTGAAATCTCACATGATGACCCATACAAAAACGAAACCCCCCCCCCCCTCGATGTGATGTTTGTGAGAAAAGATTTAGACACAGTGGAAGTTTGAAATCTCACATGTTGACCCATACAAAAACGAAACACCATCGATGTAATGTTTGTGACAAAACATTCAGCCGGAAAACCCATTTGACAGAACACTTTTTAATCCACACAAAAGAGAAACCATATCGATGTGATATATGTGAGAAAACATTTAGATTGATGTGGGACATGAAAAAACACATGATGACGCACACTAAAGAAAAACACCATCGATGTGATATATGCGAAAAGAGATTCTGCACACGGGGAACTTTAAAACAACACATGATAACTCACACAAAGAACAAACGTTATCATTGTGATGTTTGTATGAAAAGCTTTCGCCGCAATGATACTTTAAAAGGACATATGTTAACCCATACTCAAGAAAAACTTCATGGGTGCGACGTGTGTGATAAAAGATTTGCCTTCAAAGGATATTTAAGAACACATATGCTAATTCACTCCAACGAAAAACCCCATCGCTGTGATATATGCCAAAAACATTTTAGGCAAAGGCAACATCTAAAATCACACATATTGACCCATCAGAGTGAGGCTATTGTGAGATAAGATCTGATGAAAACCCTGTGCTGCATGCGGTGAAACAAAATTTGAACATGTACAGTAAAAAAATTAACTGTCGACTTTCAGCACCCCCCCCCCGCAAAGGCAACATCTAAAATCACACATATTGACCCATCAGAGTGAGGCAATTGTGAGATAAGATCTGATGAAAACCCCGTGCTGCATGCGGTGAAACAAAATTTGAACATGTACACTAAAAAAAATTAACTGTTGACTTTCAGCTATGAGGAACCTCGTCGATCTGAGATTTTCGGAAGTGATCTTGTCAGGGTAGGATGAACAAAAAATATTTTAAACTATGAAACATAAATACTAGTCACGAAAACGAATTTTGTTGCAGAAACCTTGTGGTGTGCTATATAGAGGAAAACATATTTTTGCACGATATAGTTAGCTCATGCAAAAAGTCACATCGATATTTTGAAACGAGCCTTGTTAGGCACATGCTGACAATAAACCTTTGTCGCTGCATTGCTGATTACTTTTTTCGAACAAAGCTTCAGAAGTTTGCAAAACCTGAGCCTGTATTCGCGTTCTCCGACTCGTTTCCTTGAAATATATTAAGGTTGATTAATTGCATGCTGGTTGCACGTTTTTGCGAAAGCGTATGCATAAACTTATGTTAACTTGCTTCAATGAGATGCCAGTCACATTTGTGGAATCTTGAGAACCCGAATTTACAAATATCAACAACAAAAAAACTTTTCTATCGAGATTACAGGCAGGAGGTCCGGCAGCGACGATGCCCCCCCCCCCCATGAGATGCCAGTCACATTTGTGGAATCTTGAGAACCCGAATTTACAAGAATCAACAAAAAACAACTTTTCTATCGAGATTACAGGCAGGAGGTCCGACAGCGACGGCGCCCTTTTCCAAATGTTAGCGCCTTTTCTAAATGTTAGCTCGAATTCATTGCCATATTTCTGGGGTTCGATATTCTTCAGACAATTAACTTTCTAGAGCCACCTGTGATCACAGCTGTTAAGCCGTTATGATTATGCTAACTTTTGATGTCCGAATTATGTTAGAAACGTGTTAAGAGGTAGAGCAGGAGTGTCCAAACTTTTTGTAATAGGGACCAATTTTTATCAGCTGCAGACAACCGCGGGCCAAAGCAACTTTTTAACTGGACAATTGTAACACAAAATACACGATGAACAATACTGTTGGGCTTTTGTTGCGTCAGCACCGTATACTTATCAGTAATTGTAGTTCTAGAAGTCACAAGTGGAGAACCCATGCGTGAACAGAGTTGGGCATGGATCCGGATCGAGATCCGGCAGCCCCCCCCCCTTTGTTGCGTCAGCACCGTATACTTATCAGTAATTGTAGTTCTAGAAGCCATGCGTGAAGTCACAAGTGGAGAAGCCATGTGTGAACAGAGTTGGGCATGGATCCGGAACGAGATCCGGCAAGATCTTCGTTTTTTGACAGATATCGGATCCGGATACTACTTTAGCAGCCTAATCAGGATCCGGATTATCCGATCCAGTTTTTGTACAACATACTCAGGGAAAATAATATAATAGTTGTGAATTTTTGTTGTATAAAATACAATATCATTTTTCCCCCCTGCATACTAAGTGCATACTGCATAGGCCTACTGCACAAAATGAAATGCATATATGCGAGACTTAGTGGGGAAACACTGAATAACTTAAATATACTTCCCCCCCCCCCACTCTGTAGTACTGTACTAGCCTAGCTAGATTTTTTTGTCAAAAGATATCACAGAGCAGTTGATACCACATTCTTAGGAAGTTGGGCTAGCAGTAATAGCTAGCATTTAGTTAACCATTTCGTTGAGTTAATGATACTACTAATGCTAAATTGCCCAAGGGAGGGAAAGTTTGTGTCAAAAGAACTTATCGAAGGAAAAAGTGGAGTGTGGAATGCCCCCCCCCCGGCCACTGAGCGCCTTGTCAAATGTCAGATATACGAGTCGGATCTCTACTCTCTGCCCCCCCCCCGGAAACTGTGCTTCCATTGGAAATGTAAAAGGAAGAGAGGTTAGCGCTAGCCACTGAGCGCCTTGTCAAATGTCAGATACACGAGTCGGATCTGTACTCTCTAGTGAGTGACTACTGAGTACTGACTAGTGACTACCTAGACCAACCAGACTCTAGTCTGTCTGTACTCTGTAGTACTGTACTAGCCTAGCTAGATTTTTTTGTCAAAAGATAACACAGAGCAGTTGATACCTCATTCTTAGGAAGTTGGGCTAGCAATAATAGCTAGCATTTAGTTAACCATTTCGTTGAGTTTATGATACTACTAATGCTATGGAAAATGAAATTGCCCAAGGGAGGGAAAGTTTGTGTCAAAAGAACTTATTGAAGGAAAAAAAGTGAAGTGTGGAAGTATGTTCAGCTGATCTATAGGCCTGTAATTTGGACGAATATATTGGTTATGCCATTTGCAACAACTGCAAAATGCTAATGAAACATGACAGAGCAAAAAGTGGAAAACATGACACAGCAAAAACTCATTTGAATAATCATATACAAAGGTGCAAGAAGACTTATGTAAACCGCCAACCAAAAATAACCAGTTGTTTCACCCAGCCAACGGTTCCAAAACTACTCA
>QLIY01002939.1:0-15109 GCA_003260075.1 Phallusia mammillata | reverse complement strand
AATTTAATCTGTTATGTATTTTTGGGACATGTTGTCATTGTTGTACTATTTTAAAGCAAATACCTGCAACCACCACCATCAATGCACAAAACTCTAATTCCTCGCTGCTTTGGTGGATCAACAGATCCCAATAGGGCAAGGGTCATTCTCAGTGTGGGAAGAATGTCTTTGTCAAGTGTCGTTCTGTATATATGGGTTATCTCTCGAATGGCGTTTTGCTAAAATAAGACAAACAGTTACAGATGCACAAAGAATAGACTGAGCATACTTTAAGCCAGTGTTTCATACCGGAACGGAACGAAACCAAATAACGTTATTCGTTCTAAGCAAATTATTTATTTCGTTATTACGTTCTGGACCAATATTTTCATTTCGTTCCGGTCTGACCGAAATAAATTTATAACGGTATTTTTCGGTATTNCCGAAATAAATTTATAACGGTATTTTTCGGTATTTCGGGCTTAACAAAAGAACATTTTTGTTGTTGTCTTTACAACTATTAAGTGAAAAAAGAAAGAAAGTTGCAACACACAAGAATTATTGTCGGTAGTTGTTACGTCACATAACATTGTTTACTAGACCTTGAAGGTCAAAATCAGTAATTAAACTTAGCTATTTAACAAATTGAACGACAAATTTGTTAAATATGCAACCTGGTGGACGAAACGCTTGTTCAGTATTTTCTAAACTTAGCTCGGCATAAATAAAAGAACAACTATTAAAACAAGGTATAGCAAAATTTGATGTTTACAGTTTGGATACTAAATTATTAACACAAACAAATAATTCCAAGTAAAATCTGTTTTAACTAGCTGCTGTAATTGAGGTAAGATTTTGAAAGGGCCTAAACTTTCCCACATACCTTAACAGCTGTAATTCTTGTATCAGGGAATTTAAGCAAATGGTTTTTTAGATCTTCAACATTGTGGCAGATCGTTGACATGCTATTTGCATCCCTGATACTCTGTATCAAGTGTCGGGTCCGGTTGTTTATTTCAACTTTTTGAGCGATTCTGTCTTTCTGACTCTGTGCAAATACAAGCAATTATTGGTACCCCCCCCCCACAAAACTCTAATTCCTCGCTGCTTTGGTGGATCAACAGACCCGAGTAGGGCAAGGGTCATTCTTAGCGTGGGTAGTATGTCTTTGTCAAGTGTGGTTCTGTAGATGTGGGTTATCTCTCGAATGGCGTTTTGCTAAAATAACACAAACAGTTAAAGATGCACACAGTACTGGCTAAGCATACTTTTAGCAACTAATATAAATGGTAAATCTCATAACTATAATACATGTACATCTCCCTGCTACAATGTGTTTACTCGACCTTCCAAGTCAAAATCAGTAATTAAACTTAGCTGGGCATAAATAAAAGAACAACTATTAAACCCAGGTATAGCAAAATTTGTTTACAGCTTTGATAGTAAATTAATAACACAAACGAATTTCTAATAATTCTAAGTAAACACTGCTTTAACTAGCTGCTGCAATTGAGGTAGGATATTGAAAATGCTTTTCCTCAAACCTTCACAGCTGTAATTCTTGTATCAGGAAATTGAAGCAAATGATTTTTCAGATCATCAACATTTTGGCAGATCGTGGACATGCTATTTGCATCCCTGATACTCTGTATCAACTGGCGAGTCCGGTTGTTTATTTCAACTTTTTGAGCAATCCTGTCTTTTTGTCTCTGCGCAAAAACAAGCAGCATTGGTAAACTACTGTAATATTTACATAAAAAACACCAATCAACATGGAAAAAGCAGTTCACTGTTTTAACACTTGATAGAAAAACATAAAAAGGTGTAACGAAGTGCCTTTGGCTACACTAGCCAATATGACCTATCTCTAGTCACCAGCTGCACTGAGACCTTATAGGCCAAAACAGTGTGCACTGTCTGCAACATTTCCATAATCCATTTAAAAAATGGTACCTGAATTCGTAATGCCTCTTTATGAGCCTCGTCAAGCTTTTTTTCATTTAACTTTTCATTGCCTTTAGAATTTCCTGGCGTCGATATGTAGGGTATAAACTTGTATAGGCTATCCAGCAAAGATACAGGAGCAGGGGATTCTTCTTCGTTTTTATTGATTTGTACACTTAACCCTTTTTCCTCTTTAGGGTTTTGGTCATTGGAGGATGCAGTACCATTTTCTGGTTTGTCCAACAGGTTTGTCTGAGAAATAAAACTGAAAAAACTATTAACTGGCATCTCTACAAACTGCTTCACTGAAGACAGCAGTGACCCAGCATTTTCTTCACTAGATGGTGTGTTCTCTATTCTTTGTATGAGGAAATCATACTGGGAATGAGACACTTTACTTTCATCAATATCTTCTAACTTAGAATTGCGGTAGTCCATCTTGTCAGTAAGTTTTTTACTATCTTTATCCTTACTCCCCCCATCACGATTATCATCATCGGATGTTTGACCATTGTGTCCATTTTCGATGTTATTTTGTGGTTTTTCCAATTGAGATGATGAGAAATAAACTAGTGGTCCTTGCTGCGTGTCACTGTTTTGTAGGGTCAGCTTTTTTCTCTTGACAGTGCCGGCTTGCAACAAGTTCCATGGATGCTGAATCTTGGACCACATACTTTTAGAACTACTGGGAAGTATGTGGGATACAGCACCATACATTGTGGATCTTGTGTGCGATAAATGAACTGGAATCAGATAAAAAGACTGCACTCGCTGATGGCACTTTACCTTAACTTGTAAGTAAACTGTTTTGATTGAGGCAAATATGTTTTTGGTTTGAAATGGGTTGAATTTGAGTCTTTCTTTAATGGAACTGATCACCTGGTGTCGTCCAGTGCTTTGTTTATGAGTCCTTGAACCTCTTGTAAACAGGTGACCAGTTGAACCCAGGCATTTTCTTGGCTTTTTGCAGGAGTTGTACACTTTTAAGGTTTGAAATGAATACACATATGTACAGGGCAAAGTTGCAACAACCATTTCATGGACAATATAATAAAATACACACACAATCTATTCAATACAAAAACATATGAAACTATTTACCCTATTTCAAACGAGCTAAACCATTTGTGATATAATTTTTCTAAGACGTATATATCTCTTCTTTTTACCCAAATTAACGATATTTCCTGGTCTAAAAACACTAAACCAGTTTGACTAAAACAAGCTACAAAAATGTTGTTTAAACCTTTAGAACAAGATAACCAGCAGCATAAATAACCCCCCCCCCCTCCTGGTCTAAAAACACTAAACCAGTTTGACTAAAACAAGCTACAAAATCAGACGTTTTTTAGCTACAAAAATGTTGTTTAAACCTTTAGAACAAGATAACCAACAGCATAAATAAACGATTTAAATAAAACAAAAACTTTGTCGCCAAACAAGCGATTTGTATTTACAACTCTAGAAATCAGTCAAGCGTATCAAGAATCAAGAGGTCAGCTGATCTGACGCCCACTTTAGGGTTACTCTCGGTCACGCGTAATCCATGACTGAGTCGGGACCACTGGTATTTCCACATATTTGGAGGGGCTGAAGCACTTTGTCATAATAATGCGATAGTCATTTGCAAATTCCAAATAGTATTATTTCACTAGGGTCATCAAGCACACACATTACTCCTTTCGCTGATTCACGCTTTGGTAGCTTTTGCTTATTTTCAAAGATTTTGTGATCTACGCGGAAAAGAAACGGTTTACGCACCAGTTTTTTTGTCAAACATTCCATTTAGATCGCATCGAAACCGAAACCATTTTTGCGTGAACAAAATTTCCCCCCCCCCCCAAGAGGTCAGCTGATCTGACGCCCACTTTAGGGTTACTCTCGGTCACACGTAATCCATGACTGAGTCGGGGCCACTGGTATTTCCACATATTTGGAGGGGCTGAAGCACTTTGTCAGAATAATGCGATTGTCATTTGCAAATTCTAAATAGTATTATTTCACTAGGGTCATCAAGCACACACATTACTCCTTTCGCTGATTCACGCTTTGGTAGCTTTTGCTTATTTTCAAAGATTTTGTGATCTACCCTGAAAAGAAACGGTTTACGCACCAGTTTTTTTGTCAAACATTCCATTTAGATCGCATCGAAACCGAAACCATTTTTGCGTGAACAAAATTTCGGACGATTTTAATACATATCTTAGGCGACACCAAACATTCGCTATAATATCGGGTGCGAATGCTGTTGTGGCAAATAAAAAGAAATTTGGCCGATTGCTGCAAATGCGCGATCTGACTCCAAAAATAAAACTCTGAACGACACCTGACTAATAACAACTAGGACCTAAAACAAGGTTTATTAAACAAAATTTATAAACTACAACTAACGTAAGGTACGTTGGCGATCTAAGTAAGTGAGTGTTTTAGTAAGTAAGTATAAGTAAATTCTTGAATTACCCCCCCCCCGGACGATTTTAATACATATCTTAGGCGACACCAAACATTCGCTATAATGCGTTCCCCCCCCCCAGTTTTTACGATTAACGAAATCTAAGGCCGCTAGACTTTAAAGGAAAGACAAAATTGCCTGGACTTGTCTGATGTGGCCGCTAAAATAAAAATACACAAAAATATAAAATACACGTTGCTACACTGTTATGTTACCAACTTTGCTATTGAAGAATGAACAAAAAACAAAACAAATACTGGACGACTTTAATACAAATACTAAAAACTAACATTTTCTAAGCTAAAGCCATTTTAGCTGGTTTAAAATGCTAAATAAGTAGTTAAAATGAGTAAAAGCAGGAAAAGGAAAAACACATCTGATTTTCAACTGCACCAGTTTTTGTTAAAAAGGATATGCCTTTCAAAAATAGATAAATAATAGTAATTAATTGATGCACAAAAAGACTAGGTAAAGCCAGTGATACAATTTGCGCAGGTCAGTCAAATAGAAAAACGAAATTAAAAACTTTGTTCGGGGTAATAATTTATGCAACACACAAAAAAGTTACAACATTACAGTGAAGCTTTCTTTGAAAATCTTGCAATGGAAAAATGGTGCATCCCCCCCCCCCATTTTAGCTGGTTTAAAATGCTAAATAAGTAGTTAAAATGAGTAAAAACAGGAAAAGGAAAAACACATCTGATTTTCAACTGCACAAGTTTTTGTTAAAAAGGATATGCCTTTCAAAAATAGATGAATAATAGTAATTAATTGATGCACAAAAAGACTAGGCAAAGCCAGTGATACTATTTGCGCAGGTCACTCAAATAGAAAAACGAAAAACTTTGTTCGAGGTAATAATTTATGCAGCACACAAAAAAGTTACAACATTACAGTGAAGGTTTCTTTGTAAATCTTGTCATGGAAAAATGGTGCAAAGGGTATGAAGGTTGTTGAAACAATGCCAATTGTCCAAGCATCTTTCCTGCAACTGGAGATAGTTTAAAGCCATGTCCTATTAAAACAAAAAAACACATTTTTTGTTGTGATAAAAATGGAGTTAAACAGTGGTTACAATTACCTGAAAATCCAGTTCCAATTACAATGTTTTTGTAAAATGAATGATGGTCAATAATAAAATCTTTGTCTGGAGTTATCTATAAACATAAAACATGGTAAAATTAAAAACACATATACCCTCAAAAGATTTCACACTTTGCATTAAAAACAGATTCCAATCACTTTCAACCAAACCTACACTGTATATGCAACTGTGGTCAACAATAGGATTTGGTATAAGATTTGGATAATGCTTCTTGACTATTTCGGTCAATGCTTGCAAGTTATGTTTCTTCTTTTTTGTCTTTTCGTCATTTGGGTCATTTCTGTGTGCATGATCAATGATCACGCCATCATGAAAACAAACCTATAAATCATAAAATCCTATTGTTTTTCAGAAGTTTGGGTAGGGAACACTCTTTTTTGAACTTTTAACATATGTAACCATTGGGAGAAACAAAATAGTTTTTTGTGGTATTTGATGTTTAGGTAGTAGTAATTATAAACACTTTAAACTCAGTTACATAACATCTGCACCAACTGTTTGTTACAGTCTTATTCTCGGAAGGACGACATTGCATTACTGTTTTATCTTATACTGAGTCTAGTGTCATGGTGTTGCTTTCTTTAAGTTTGTTAAATAATGTTTTGTTTGATCTTTTAGACTTTAAGTTGGTGACTTCACTTTAGTTCAACACATCTGTTTTCTTTCAAGTTCCTTGCTTAGCAAGTGGCCAAAAACAAACTTAGAAAAAAGAAAATTGTTAACATAAGGTGGAATTACTAACCACCAACTCAAGAGATCAGTCTTTTTCTGAAAGCGAATGACCTTTCTAACAATATTCCAACATGGTGATGCTACGAAGCTGTTCTATTGCAATTATTGTGCCATGTTTTCTTTTAAACTAAATCAACCAGAGTCTTTTTTATTATAGTTATTTATTTATTGTAATTTCATAAAAGCTTGGTTGTTTTAAAATAAGTTACGTAGGAAATCAAAGGCAATATTTACTGTTTTATTTATTTTTCTCGTCAGCTGAAAAATTGGAACATGTTTCCTACAGTTAGGTACAACCCTATTAAACTGGCATGTATAAACCAACCTTCATCAGGCCTGGGTGTTCAATAATTGGAGTTGTGTAGACTCTGGAGTTATCCGATAGAACAAAAAAGGTAGTTGGAAAATGGGATCCATCATATAATGCTGGATCTTTTGCTTTCCAGTATACAACATCTATTTCCATAGGCTGAAACAAAGAATATATTTTGTAGTTAGGATCTTAACCTAGGCAGTTTATTCCACCCCTATTTTTTTAATACATTAAAAGTTTATGCTTGTTTTGCTTTCTATTTAGTAGGGATGTGCCAAAACTGTAAATGTATTGTTTGGTTGAGCACTGAGCATCTCATGGTAATGCTTGGTGCTTGGCTGGGAATGTTGGTGCATTGTGATGTCACAAACATTCCTAATTCCACTCTGGTTTTGTAGCTTTTCAAGGTCCCTTACGTCACCGGCAGTGTATGTTGTAAATACTCAACAGGCGTTTCGTCCACCAGGTTGCATATTTAACAAATTTGACGTTCAACTGGTGTAATGTTCTTGGAAACAACAACTAGTATTTTGTTTAGCATTACACCAGTTGAATGACAAATTTGTTACAAAAAGTGTATGTTGTACAAACCCCAGAAATGTGTGTTATTCCAACATATGACGCATTTAATAAAACAATCATTTTTTTTCTTAAATAACCTTTCGAATACTAGTTTCTTACACATGGGCATAAATATGCACATTTAATGCTCAGGTCAGTATGTGCAACTGATTGGCCGAGCACCAAGCATCAAAAACAGGGAAATTTCATATAGGTCCCGATTAAATAAGGTTACTCTATAACAGGGGTGTGCAACATTTTTCGTCGGTGGGCTGTATAACCAATTTTGGTCCTCAAGCCAAGGCCACATAACTTTTTTCCATGTGCACAATCAATACAAAATTCTTCCAAAAGCCCCCCCCCCCCCCCCCCCCCCCCCCCCCCCCCCCCCCCCCCCCCCCCCCCCCCCCCCCCCCCCCCCCCCCCCCCCCCCCCCCCCCCCCCAATTTAATTTCTACAACTTACAGAGTTTCAGCGCAACACTGGCTTTTGCAACAAAGCAATTGTTTACTAGACAAAAGGAATTGTTAGGTCACATTAGGCAAAGTAGGCTACTTGTTATAACTGCTGTATGATCCACCGGTTGGAAAACGCTAATTTAGAATATATTTGTTATGTATAGTATAGCAACTTAAGAGATTTACCAAAAACTAATAGAAAGTTTTGCTAAATTTTCAGAAGAAGTGCATTTTTTATCTTAATCAGTGTGTTGGTGGGGGCCACACTACATAGCTTGGCGGGCCAGACTGTGGCCTGCAGGCCGTATGTTGCAAGCCCCTGCTCTATAACCAAGCATATCAACCCAAGAAAATCATAGCAACATCTAAATCTTACATGAACAGGGAGAGTCAAATGCAAATCAGTAGTTAAGTCATTGATCCAAGATCCACATGCTAATACCACAGAGACACTGACATACAGAGCTTTGTTGGTCCGCACCTTCACCAGCTTGTTATTGACCGGTATTATTTTAGTTACTTTTTCATTGTAGTGAACAGTTCCACCCAAAGACAGTAAAGAATCCTGAAAACGAGTAAGTGTTTAGTTTCCATTTTAAATCTGTGAAAAGAAAGTTTCCATTTTCGGGCCTGTGCATTAACTGGGGTACAAATACATATTTGGAATGTGTAGTTTCAACCACTGTTTCTGGGTCCTAGCATGGAAAGAACGCCATGTTAAAGTAAAACAAATCATTTGAATGCAATGACAGTTCCTTGAAGGAAATCCACTTTAAATAATATGAAAAAACTGGAATATATTCAATTTCCTCCCCCCCCCCATGGAAAGAACGCCATGTTAAAGTAAAACAAATCATTTGAATGCAATGTCAATTCCTTGAAGGAAATCCACATTAAATAGTATGAAAAAATTTGAATATATATTTAATTTCCCCCAGAAGGGCAAAAATGTCCCAGTTTGGGGTCCTGTGTGTTAACTGAGGTACAAATTTGTACTTGAAATAGTTGCAACCACTCACGTTGGGTCCTAGCATAGAAAGAAAGTCATGAAACAAAACATACAACTCAACTTTTTTATACATTGAGTTTTCCCCTGAGAGGAAACTTGCATTGAACACTGTTGTTGAATGTATGATACAACAGTGTACCACTACTGGTTATTTCTAATCCAAAGGTCAGGGATGTACCAACTTAAAATTGAATGACAAAATACAACTGTGAAAAAATAGAAAGAAGCATTTTTATATAACACAAGTTGACTTTACTTTGTTGCAAAGCAAAAATGCTTTAACAACTGCTAATTTGCAATTGCTTCTAGCCATATTTTGTTGGATTGCTGAAGAAAATAGCCCCCCCCCCCTCAACTTTTTTATACATTGAGTTTTCCCCTGAGAGGAAACTTGCATTGAACACTGTTGTTGAATGTATGATACAACAGTGTACCACTACTGGTTATTTCTAATCCAAAGGTCAGGGATGTACCAACTTAAAATTGAACGACAAAATACAACTGTGAAAAAATAGAAAGAAGCATTTTTATATAACACAAGTTGACTTTACTTTGTTGCAAAGCAAAAATGCTTTAACAACTGCTAATTTGCCATTGCTTCTAGCCATATTTTGTTGGATTGCTGAAGAAAATAGAACAAGATAAGTTAACTTGCTCAGAATCAAAAATCAAATTGTTTTAATCACTTGAACTGGCCATGAGTTGGAAGGCAGGTTTAAATCACTTGGAACTGGCCACAGTTGGAAGGCAGGTTTAAATCACTTGGAACTGGCCATGAGTTGGAAGGCAGGTTTAAATCACTTGGAACTGGCCACAGTTGGAAGGCAGGTTGCAACTCCATGGTCTAGGCCAGTGGTTTTCAACTGGGGAGGAATGTTAAGTCTCGAGGGGAAAATTAACTTTATTTTTTACATGCGCTTTGAAAATAGACACTCAAGCCCAGGGGATATTACCTGTGAAGTTGATAAAAGACCCAATTTTAAATGACCTTTGTATGGTTTATACTATGTATATTTGCAACGATCAAAACTGTTTTAATTGTTAAGAGAGGAACACGTTGAAAACACTTGGGAACTACTGGTCTAGGCAATTAAATGAAAAAAGTCATTGTCAGCTAATAATACACAGGCATAACTTTTATTTTAAACAACCATTCCCCTGTGTCCATCCTTACCTTTACAGCTTTCAGGCATTTGTCAGAATGTAAAACTCCTCCTGAATGATCCAATAAACCTCTGAAATTTCCTGATGATAAACCAGGAAACTTCTCTGAAATTTCATCTGGTTCCAGTGCCGCATGAGGCACTTTGATTTTGTTGAGGGAGCTAATACTCTGGTCCAATACTTCATCAGATGCCATTTCCAGATACTGGCAAGGTCTAGATTCATTTTTCTTTTAAATTAATTACTTTAAAATATTTTACCTTTAAAATAGTTTATGGACTGTATGATAGGTCTTTTAGATGCTTTAAAATACTTGTGCACAATCTCCCCCCCCCCCCCCCCCCCCCCCCCCCCCCCCCCCCCCCCCCCCCCCCCCCCCCCCCCCCCCCCCCCCCCCCCCCCCCCCCCCCGAGTGTTCAAAATGTGTTTAATATTTTTGAGAAATTGAAGACAATATAATTTTCGTAAGGCTGTGTGAGGCAGTTTTTTTGTGATTTGGGGTTCAACATGGTAATCTAAAAAAATCTGGCAATGTTGTAAGCCATCAACAATCTGTAAATTACATTACATCCTCTTACGCGATAAGTGTATCATTCACTTTCTTTTCCAATTTGTGCCACATTTTTGTGGACTCTGGCATCATATCTCCATGATGTTCAGTAGGGTAGGCGGAACGAAACACCCTGGAAGGGCCATGTGAGCTGCCCTTGTCATGACCAAATGGAAACTAAACAGCAAATGTGACAAGGTGTACAACATTAAAGTGTATAAATGTTGAAGACCAACAGGAAAAACAAGAAATCCAATAAGTGTTAAATCAAACCATTTTGTCTTGATTATCTGTAGTCGGTTTTTGCTAAATTTAAGTATGTTGACATAAGAGATTCTTTTTTCATTAGAATAGATTATTTATAAGTTGGAGAAAATAATGGCCCAAATAGACATAAAAAGCGACATGCTTTACATTTTGGCAAATGCTCATGCCCTCTATTTTCATCATAAGGATTATTCATAGTTGTTTGTTTAAAAAATACATGTATTACTGCACATAAGCTGGTTACTATATTTTGGGTTGACTCTGTCAGCTGGCAAAGCAATGTAGTTTAATTTATTAATGTAAATTTCCTTTATACAACAACCAACTTAAATGTAACTATAGCAGTTTTTTTATCAACAAAATTATTATTTTGTGCCAAAAGTTAACCTGTTCTAACAGCAAAACATCCTTCTTCTGTTCTGCAATGTAATGAGCTGTCCATAGACCAACAATTCCAGAACCACAAACAATTACTTCATAAATCATACCTACTGATTTAACAGAAAACCTGAAGACATTAGTAATAGTATTGCAAAATTGGAAAGTTAATACGTAAATCACCTTTTGACCCTGTACTTGATCAGTATACACACAAGACAAAAAGCAGAGCGTGAAAATTAGTAAAAATAATTTGGTAAAAAGGAGAACCTAGGAAGTAACATTCAAAACATAAAACACAATAACTGCACACAGAAATACGAAATCGTACAAAAAAAGTATAAACAATGTTTACATGAATTACTGTTAAAACAGTTTATCGACATATATATTTTTTGAAATAAAAGTTTTCTTTTACTAATGACCTTTTTTCCGATGATTTGTTTATTTGACAAAACTTTCACGTCAAAATATTACAAACCAACACAAAAAAGAGTAAAATAGGCCTAAAGTGATGATTTGTGTCTAAATCTTGACATGGAAAAGTGGTGCATCGGATATGGAGGTGTTCGATTAAGTGCAAGATCACCTAAAATCCTTCCGATGACCGGTGACATCTTGAAACCATGACCTAAAATTGTGAAATGTGCCAAAAAGTATAATTAAAAAATCCTCTACCCCCCCCCCACCTAAAATCCTTCCGATGACCGGTGACATCTTGAAACCATGACCTAAGAATTGTGAAATGTGCCAAAAAGTCTAATTAAAAAATCCCCTTAAAACAGTTGATTAAAAAGAGCAAACAATTGAGCAGAAATTTGTTTAAAGCTGGTTCTATTTTACACACATAAACTGCATTTATCATAAGAGGGTATATTAACATAAAGCACCTTTTAGCGATTTATACACTATATATCAATGGACGAGAATACTACGTGATAACTTAATAACACATATTGTTCAAAGAAATTTAACTTAAAGTTGCATATGAAGAATTGAACTGCAGGTTTTGCACCCTTTTTACATGATTTTGTTTTGTGATATACATTGAGCATACCTGAAAATCCAGCGCCAATAATAATGTTTTTAAAAACAGGATGCCGATCCAATATAAAGTCCTCATCTGGTGTTTTCTAATGGTGAAAGAGATTTACATAGTATCATCACCAAAAAATAGAATTACAACAAACAACGCAAAAGTGTAGAGTTGTTAATTGTTTTCTTTTAGTGTGTTCATTCAACACATAAAACATGTTCAGTTACAGCTATTTATCAAGCATCGAAAGTAGGTATCTCATTAAAAAAAATGTTTCTAGTTATATGAGATACCAATGATGCTGCATAGGCAAAATAAACTTTAATAAAGTTGTATAAATAAACATATGGTTTATTGTAGTCTTCATCCACCAAGCAACAAGTTTGAAGATTCTAGTTTAAAGAAAACAGCATTAAAAGCAGAGGAGAAATAATTGATTTATTTTTTTCAAATGTAAAACAAATTGCCATAGCACTTCTGAACTTGCTTCTTACAATACCATCTCTACAAGAGGGCTGTTAAAAAAATTCTAAAATGAAAAATCAGCCAAAAAGGCAATAAACAAACCGAATAAATGCAGCTTTCAACAATTGCTGGCTCTGGGTGAAGTCCTGGATAGTTTGTTTCCACAATATTTGTCAAAGTCTCACGATGACTTTCAGCAACTTGTAACACTTTTTCACTTAATGCATCTCTCCTGTCAGGGTCAGTCACCACACCAAAATGACAAGAAACCTAAATTAAAATTTGAAAAAGTAAAGCCCTACTTTAATCTGTTTGTATTTGAGTAATAAAAGCAATTTGAGTTTCAGATACCTATTTTTGAAAAGCAAAAGGAAACAATTTCACAAAAATACAAAAAAATTCGCCTAAATGAAATCAAATTTTCCTGAATACAAAACTGGCAAAAAAATGTCAAACTGATTGAAAATCATCTTAAAATAGAATTTGCTGCTATACCTGAAAGAAAAAATGTTTGTAACACCAGATAGTTACCTTCATCAAACCTGGATATTCAATGATTGGTGTCGAATAGATATGACTTTTGCCATACAAAATAGTTGCAGGAAATCCACTATCAGCTTGCAACCGTTTTGGTTTTTTCGCTTTCCAATAAACTGATTCCACCCTGGTTGGCTAAAAATTAAGCAAGTGTAAACATTTTTAAATGATTAAAAATTTAAAAAATATGTTTGTGTTGTGCGCTTGCTAAAACCTACATTGATGCAAAAAAATAGAGGAAGTAATCAGGATACATCACATTTTTTTCGTTAGTTGATACAAATTGCCCAGGAATTTTTGAATTGGATTTGATGCTGCACATAAGCTATTACTGTTTCTGATGCTATAACTATGACAGCGAGAAAACCAAAATCGTACACTTTAAAAACCTTCATCACAAGTGTTTAAATTTTAGGCTCAATAAAGATCCAGCAGTGACGAAATACAAAACTTTTAAACTGACCAATGTTTTTTGTGAAACCCAAATGTTTATTATTATATATGGCACAAAATTAAACATTTAAATAAACAAAACTGGAAAAGTACAACCAACCAAATTGTAAAACAAACAAACAACTTTGTGGCGCACAGTTTGAGAACCAGTGTATATATATATATATATATATATGTATGAGGTAAAATCTAATGAATAAGATTAACTTTTTCCCCCCCCCCCCCCCCCCCCCCCCCCCTATATGTATGAGGTAAAATCTAATGAATAAGATTAACTTTTTTTGTAAAATTTACCTTAATAGGGAGGGTTATATCAAGAGGTTTAAGCAAATTGTTAATCCAAGAGCCACATGTCAGCACCACAGACTTAGCTGAGTAAGTACTCTTGTTGGTGGCAACTTTTACCAAGGTGTAGTGGACCGGTTGGATGGACAGCACTTTTTCGCAATCTTGAAAGCTCCCACCATCTTTCAGAAATGCTTCCTTAAAAATATTTACAATTGCCTTTACTCTCGAGCATTTTTATGTCAAATTTTTAATGGGTGATTGTAAATGATTAAGATGGAAATTACTGATGCCTTCCAAATGAGAGAAATTGATATTTTTGTTTCGAAAACAAAATAAAAGATTTGCACAGATGAGTATATGTTTTGTGCTTAGCATCAGCTATAAATTTTTGTGCTTAGCATCAGCTATAAATTTTTGCAAAAATGGCATAATTTGTCTTGTGTATACCATGCAGAGTAATAATAGTTATGTTTCGAAACAGTTTTACAGACTAGTACACCATAACATACAAACACAATCATTACCTGCAAAGCAAAAAGACAGTGCTTGGCTTTCAAAACACCAGCAGTCTTCTCCAAAACACCTATTAAATCACCAGAATCTAAATCCGGAAACTTCTGTTTTATATCTAAAGCAGAAAGACAATCGTGGGGAATTTGTCCTTCTTTTAAAATTTTTAGCACAGTGTCAACTTTATTTTGGTCTCCAATCGCCAGCAACCCACAATTGCTGAAAACAAAAAATCATGGTGGGGTCATTCCATGTCAAACGTCCCAGAAAAATGGCAAAAGTTAACCCACCCTCTCAGATTTTCTTCAAATTTCATATGTCCATGCAGCTAGTTACACTGATTTCAACAAAAAAAAAATTTTTGAAATCTATCAATGTTTCACGAAGTTATGACATTTTGAAAATATGTCAAATATGTGATCACTGCAGCGACGCGCATCAATGCTTTTTGATAATACTGTGTTTAAAATGTCATATTTCTTTCTAATTTGTATATTGTGGTCATTTTAGTAGGTTAGGTGAACCTTTAGGACATTCTCAATCACCTCATTACAGTTTTTCATGTTTTTGAAATATGGGTCAGTAATTAAAGGGGGTTCAGTTTGGGGGTATGCGAATGTGCATTCATGCGTAACGACAACTTTAAAAGCTCATATCTTGAAGAGCACACTAGCTAGAAAGTTAAGTAATGGCTCAAATGAAAGCTCTTGCTGAGTACTTTCCTTGTTCTTAATTTTATGATGCTTCTCTGTAATTTGTTTAAAGCAGGGTCATAATAAAACCCAGGTTCATTTTTCGGATATTTTTGTGATACTGCTTCTATTATCTACACTTTATGTGCCCTAATTTGTGATTAAAATTTGTTAAGATGCAAAAGTTTAGTGTAGGTGTCTCACTGGATACTTAAT
>QLIY01002938.1:0-12424 GCA_003260075.1 Phallusia mammillata | reverse complement strand
ATGTTACTTCGTCAATCTGTACGTTACTTAAATATAAAGTCAAAAATAACTTGGTGTGCCATGAAAAATCACCTCGGGTGACAACCTTGGCACGCGCAGGGGCGACGACCTCTGATGTAGGCAATCCTGGGGGCACACTTTAGGTTACAGTGGACCAAGCTGTGTTGTTTGTAATCGTCTTACTTTGAGATCAGTATTACAAACAACAGCGATTTGCCATTTCACTTGTTAGCGTTATACGTTTTTGTTTGTAGGCAATAATACTGAACATAATACGTACATAAGTGGAATAAGTTATACTAGGTTATGCTCATTCTTTCTCTTTCTCTACTTTCTGGTAGAATCTACTTGTAAGAAACTTAAACGTTACAACTTCAAATGCAGACATACAACAAAACATCAGCCACATGATGCCGATGATGTTGGTGGACAAAAAATACAAAGTGATTCATTGTAGCATGGGAAAAACGGGAACAACCAGATGGAAGGAACTGTTTTGGCAACTGTTAGGACTCGATAAAAAGGACGTAAGGAATACCACACGTTCTAGATCGTTCTAGATAAACCAAAAACATCTCGATGGTATGTCAATGTATGAATATTAAACTCAGATATGCCTATAGTTTAGGGTGCAAAAATATCAACGAACGAAGATTGAGGCGCCTCAAAGAGAACAGTTTCTTCGCAATTCGGGCTGGATCCAAACAATGAACGTTCGCGAACCGTTCGAACGAATGTTGTCCGCATACAGACAAAAGTTGGAAAAAGCGACTTCTGAATTTCCGGATCGTTCTAAAGCGATTCGTGCCAAGTACGGCCCAAAAGGTATATATTTAGGCATTTTTTACTTTTCTTTGTAGCAGTGATAAACAGCCCTGGCTTCGCTGAGACGAAATGAGTCTCTGTATATTAAGGTTTCAAATGTTTTCAAAGCAATCGCTGTAAATGCTATACCGAGGTTTTCGCCAAAGGAAAAAAATGTTTCAGGTTTTAGGATAATTATTTGTATTTTAAGGTATGGTTTGTTGCCTAAACGAGCTATAGATAAATTTTACGCATCAAAGACTAGAAATGCTTGGAAATACCCCTTTCTTGATTTTCTGGCTATTTTGGCGGTTACTCCATGAAATATTAACAGACAAAAAAACAACCCAAATGTTTAGTTTTTAAACTGCGTCACAATCGTATATAGTTGTTAAAATGTTTGAAGGTCACTGAATTGGGTTTCATAGTAAGTTTTATATTCATTTTGTCAGATGGAAAATTGGCCACATTTAGTGATTTCATCAACTACCTGGTTCTTGGTGCCCCTGAATCTCTGCAAACCGGCAACGAGCATTGGACGAGATTCAGCTACCCTTGCACGCCTTGTGCTATTGATTACGACTTCATCGGACACCAAGAAACCATAGGCGATGACGCCAGGTAAAGCTAATAAACTTTACTTACGGATATGCACCAGGGTTGTAGCTTAATTGTAGATAGTCAGAATTTTCGGATCGGGTTCATGAGTTTTTTATGTCGCAATTTTACAATATTGGTTTGCATTCACAATAACTATGTAGACGCAAATCAGAAAATTGCTGTTTTGTTACCAAAAGATGTTCTGACATGAGCATTTTAAATTACAAGTCATATTATTGCAAAAACCCTCTCGGAACGTGTGTCATTGCGCTGGTCTCTGCGTGAGTTATTATTACAATATGTTACAGTATAATACAGAGCAAATTACTGTAATCGTGTGTGCGCAAACCACAGTTCTTTTCTCTTTACTCGCTTTATTACAGGTATTTTCTGAAGCTCATCGATGCACCAAAGCATATCACACACGGACCAGCGTATACCCGCCACAGCGACGAAGAAATGACACTTCAGTATTACGCAACCGTGGAACCTCCTGAGCGTATCATTCAACTCTACTCACTTCTGCTACAAGATTATCTCATGTTCGGCTATCCTCCACCCAAAGCCCTTACTCGTTTGTTCGGAAATGGCAATCCATCGTGGCAATAATAGCATATTCCATCTAGTCTGTATAAATGAGCCTGCAAGCACATTTTTATACGTTTAAGAAACATTTCAAAAACACAACTTAACTTGCATTGCCCTTTCACATTCCGTTGTGGCTTTATTTGATAAAGTGATGTCTTTAAAAGATTGTGTTTCCAGTTCCGCTGTTGTGTCTTTATTTTCCACTCTATTGGCCTGCTGATACAGCAATAAGTTGTACATAACTTTTTTTACCAAACGCTCCAGCACATAACATATATGCAACTGCTAGAATGGATGGTCTGCACTGTAGGTTGTCCCAAAACCATTTGTTCCATATGCAATATCATACGTGATGTAAATTTTTGATTACAAATGCAAATCATGTTTAGTGATGAAAAGTTTCTGGTGTGTGAAAATATCCGCCTTTGTCATAGACAGTGCATTAGGTTACCGAAATATAAATCTTAGTCTCTTAATAAAATGTGTTGCAAACATTGCCTTCTTTGAATAGACTCTCGCAGTCAGGCATAAGCTAAAGAGTGACTAGCTTACAAGCTTACATTAGATCAGTAATTGTTACGAACCACTAGTGTTCCGTGAAAGATCGTCAGGTGTTCCGCGAGAAATTTCCTGGTTTGAATATTGGATTCTAATGTTTAAGAGTTAGACTTATATGGTTTGACTAGGGTTTTATGTCGACACCGGTAGAAAATCACTGATTCGTTTATGAAAGTACTTATCCGCCACCACTATTTTAAATGTTCCATAATGATTGGCGTCATTTATTGTAGTGTAATAATAAGACTCGTTGTCTAATAATAAAATAGCTCAATCGCGGGTAGATTGCGGGCGGTTAGTACAATTTAGCTTTGAGAGTAATCTAACATTTAAACCCTATCTCAGCTGAAACGAGATTTAACAAGCTTTCTGACGTTCAGCAAAACTGTTTGCGCGAAAAACGATGAATCACGGAACAGCTAGTGCCAGGCGAATATAGTATTTAGGTACAATAGTAGTTTTAATGTTACGTTTTCATAAAACCTCTCCCCAACTTCAATAACCCTATATGACCGTTTCCATCCCTTTCAGTCAGAGCCTAGTTGTTTCATTACTTCAAAATGTCGTTTGGTGTTCCGCATAAATATTTAAATGCATATAGTGTGTTCCGTGGCTCAAAAAAGGTTGAAAACACTGCATCAGATCACATGGTTATACTTGTAAAGCTTTCTCAATTTTAAACAGAAAGGAAAAATAAACAAATACCAACAGATTTTTAGGGGCAAAAACGAACAATAACGACATTAGAGGCCAACTTTTAAAAGGCAAATTTGCTTGATTCACGAGACATGTTTATTACCCCAAACCACAAAATTTTGAAGTGAACATGTGTTAAAGCCTAACTTTACCATGCAAAAACCGTTCAAGAAAGTAATAATAGTTTCCTAAGGTGGAAATGAACCCAATCCGTAATTAAATGCAGCAGCGAAGTGAAAAACGTATTTTTGTGTCTCGGGCGACACCTACCCGGAGGACAAAATTTTGGTCAAAATCTTGAGCAACTAAAACGGATGAAAACACACACCAGCAATCACCTATAAAAGTTGAGGCAAACTGAAATTGTCGTAGTTGGTGTCTAGGTATAAATTTCTTCTAAAATACAAAAATACCTAAAACCTACTCAAGTGTTGTACACGTAGGTCGAAAACGAATTCAAGCCAGTAGCAATATTTTGCCCATACTTCTGTATGGCAGATGTTTGTGATATTGTCGTTTGCGGACATAATTGTAATTGTACATCATGAAAAAAATATTTAATAAAATAACTAAGGGTATTTTTGCGTAGACAAGTTTGGAAAACGTTATCATTTATACATTTGAACTAATAAATAACCTATTACGTTATACCTGTGGTCTTCAAACTTGTTTTTGTCAACTTTTAACTATCAGGTAGACGAAGTATCCGTCAGTTTGGTGCTCTTTAATTCCGTTTAATTCTCTTGAATGTTACATTTATGCAGGCAGGTCCGACTTCGTAAATAGGATCCTTAGGATCTAAACCAGTGAACCTCAACCGCGGCTCTCAGGGCCGCATGTGGCTTCCGACTACGTATTTTGTGCCCCTCAACAGACCTCAGAAATTTAATAAAGATTATTATAACTATGAATAGCAACAAATCTCGATGTTTCAGACATTAGTATATTTAAAAGTCTATATTGGAGTATATTTAAACACTCCAACCCATTCAGTCTAATGGCGAGAATAATTACGTACAGCGGTTAACCGTTATCGGCCTGTGTCGAATAAGTCAGAATCAGTATAGGCTTTCTGCAGATAAGTGTTATTGACAAAAAGTAGCTATTGATATTCTTGTTGTTCGGTGTTATGCTGCATTCGCTTTTATTTCGTTTTTTTTGCGGCTCCTCATATACTTCAAAAACTACCTTTTGGCCCCGACTACAAAAAAGGTTGATAACGATTAATCTAAACCGTTTATTTAGTCAGAGTCCACATTAAGGTAATAATACGACAGATTCAAACTTTTGATTTAACACAACTAGCATCACACGCTTTACCAACTTAACACACTAACTTCAGAATTCCAATGCAAAGCGCTACAAAACTGCCACACAAAAAATGCGTTGATTACAAACACGCTATTCGCACGAGGACAAACGTTCTGAAGGCAAAAAACGTCTATAGGCAAATAAAAGCAACAATGTTAGTAGCGATAGCTAAAAACACAAACAGGAATATAGCAATAATACAGATTAGGGGTTGATATTTTTTGAAAACAAATGCTGTCCCATAATCAAGTGTACATATTTTTTGGAGCATAAATAAATCAAGAAGTCCAATAACACTAAATGCACACTAAGGATGGTTTAATTGAAGCATTTTTGTACAGCATGAAAAATATCAGGTCCAAAAACAAAAAATATCAGAAAGATGAACATTTTTTCTCTCCATTCATACAAGTTTAGTATGTTTCAAAGAAGAATGGTTCTATGTAAAGTATGCTAAACACCTCAAGTACAAACCAACAATAGAGCCAGTTCTCAACAGTAACAAGGTTGGGGGGGGGGGGAATTACTGGTTGTTGTTGGTGATATTGAGGATTGAGTTGCAGTCAGTTCCTGTGAGAGGGTCTCTGGATAGTAAAACGCTTGAAATAACCACTGCGCTATCACAAATTAGACATTACTTTCATATGTAACAACTATAATCTATTGTAAAAAACGCTCAACTCCTTGGTAAATATATATTTACACATAACCTAATTGCAAAAGCATTATATTATATATTTGGAACAAGTCGCATAATGTGCAACAGCGCTGGTTTTATCTGCGACTTAATGGTTTACCAGTTGTATCTGGCTGGTTTGTTGCTGGTGACCCACTGTGAGGAATTGGTTTACTGATTTCCCGGTTACTGGTTGATTCTGCATCGCTGCTTGTTGCATGACTGGTTTGTAATAATTCTATCGTTGTTAATGGTTGATTTGTGTTCATAGGTGACATGGTTGGTTCTTCACACATATTACCTGGATAAGTTATTTGTAACAAAAAAAGTTCATCAATAAGGTTGAATGCTAAATAAGTATAAAGCTACAAAAAGTAGATTCTGCTATACCAAATATTTGGCTTCGGTACAAAGACATTGTGTCAAGTTCGGCTTAGAGACAAAACTATAATAAACAAACCAATGTCACAAATAGGAATGACTTCGGAGTAAATGTCTGTAAGAACAGCAGCAAGTTGTTCAAAGGATTCCACCGTGGTTACTCTGGGGGGGGGGAGGTTACTGGTTGATTCTGCACCGCTGTTTGGTACATGAATGGTTTGTAATAATTCTATGGTTGTTGATGGTTGATTTGTGTTCATAGGTGACGTGGTTGGTTCTTCACACATATTACCTGGATGAGTTATTTGTAACAAAAAAAGTTCATCAATAAGAATGAATGCAAAATAAGTATAAAAGCTACAAAAAGTAGATTCTGCTGTACCAAATATTTGGCTTCGGTACAAAGACATTGTGTCAAGTTCGGCTTAGAGACAAAACTGTAATAAACAAACCAATGTCACAAATAGGAATGACTTCGGAGTAAATGTCTGTNTACAGACAAAAGTTGGAAAAAGCGACTTCTGAATTTCCGGATCGTTCTAAAGCGATTCGTGCCAAGTACGGCCCAAAAGGTATATATTTAGGCATTTTTTACTTTTCTTTGTAGCAGTGATAAACAGCCCTGGCTTCGCTGAGACGAAATGAGTCTCTGTATATTAAGGTTTCAAATGTTTTCAAAGCAATCGCTGTAAATGCTATACCGAGGTTTTCGCCAAAGGAAAAAAATGTTTCAGGTTTTAGGATAATTATTTGTATTTTAAGGTATGGTTTGTTGCCTAAACGAGCTATAGATAAATTTTACGCATCAAAGACTAGAAATGCTTGGAAATACCCCTTTCTTGATTTTCTGGCTATTTTGGCGGTTACTCCATGAAATATTAACAGACAAAAAAACAACCCAAATGTTTAGTTTTTAAACTGCGTCACAATCGTATATAGTTGTTAAAATGTTTGAAGGTCACTGAATTGGGTTTCATAGTAAGTTTTATATTCATTTTGTCAGATGGAAAATTGGCCACATTTAGTGATTTCATCAACTACCTGGTTCTTGGTGCCCCTGAATCTCTGCAAACCGGCAACGAGCATTGGACGAGATTCAGCTACCCTTGCACGCCTTGTGCTATTGATTACGACTTCATCGGACACCAAGAAACCATAGGCGATGACGCCAGGTAAAGCTAATAAACTTTACTTACGGATATGCACCAGGGTTGTAGCTTAATTGTAGATAGTCAGAATTTTCGGATCGGGTTCATGAGTTTTTTATGTCGCAATTTTACAATATTGGTTTGCATTCACAATAACTATGTAGACGCAAATCAGAAAATTGCTGTTTTGTTACCAAAAGATGTTCTGACATGAGCATTTTAAATTACAAGTCATATTATTGCAAAAACCCTCTCGGAACGTGTGTCATTGCGCTGGTCTCTGCGTGAGTTATTATTACAATATGTTACAGTATAATACAGAGCAAATTACTGTAATCGTGTGTGCGCAAACCACAGTTCTTTTCTCTTTACTCGCTTTATTACAGGTATTTTCTGAAGCTCATCGATGCACCAAAGCATATCACACACGGACCAGCGTATACCCGCCACAGCGACGAAGAAATGACACTTCAGTATTACGCAACCGTGGAACCTCCTGAGCGTATCATTCAACTCTACTCACTTCTGCTACAAGATTATCTCATGTTCGGCTATCCTCCACCCAAAGCCCTTACTCGTTTGTTCGGAAATGGCAATCCATCGTGGCAATAATAGCATATTCCATCTAGTCTGTATAAATGAGCCTGCAAGCACATTTTTATACGTTTAAGAAACATTTCAAAAACACAACTTAACTTGCATTGCCCTTTCACATTCCGTTGTGGCTTTATTTGATAAAGTGATGTCTTTAAAAGATTGTGTTTCCAGTTCCGCTGTTGTGTCTTTATTTTCCACTCTATTGGCCTGCTGATACAGCAATAAGTTGTACATAACTTTTTTTACCAAACGCTCCAGCACATAACATATATGCAACTGCTAGAATGGATGGTCTGCACTGTAGGTTGTCCCAAAACCATTTGTTCCATATGCAATATCATACGTGATGTAAATTTTTGATTACAAATGCAAATCATGTTTAGTGATGAAAAGTTTCTGGTGTGTGAAAATATCCGCCTTTGTCATAGACAGTGCATTAGGTTACCGAAATATAAATCTTAGTCTCTTAATAAAATGTGTTGCAAACATTGCCTTCTTTGAATAGACTCTCGCAGTCAGGCATAAGCTAAAGAGTGACTAGCTTACAAGCTTACATTAGATCAGTAATTGTTACGAACCACTAGTGTTCCGTGAAAGATCGTCAGGTGTTCCGCGAGAAATTTCCTGGTTTGAATATTGGATTCTAATGTTTAAGAGTTAGACTTATATGGTTTGACTAGGGTTTTATGTCGACACCGGTAGAAAATCACTGATTCGTTTATGAAAGTACTTATCCGCCACCACTATTTTAAATGTTCCATAATGATTGGCGTCATTTATTGTAGTGTAATAATAAGACTCGTTGTCTAATAATAAAATAGCTCAATCGCGGGTAGATTGCGGGCGGTTAGTACAATTTAGCTTTGAGAGTAATCTAACATTTAAACCCTATCTCAGCTGAAACGAGATTTAACAAGCTTTCTGACGTTCAGCAAAACTGTTTGCGCGAAAAACGATGAATCACGGAACAGCTAGTGCCAGGCGAATATAGTATTTAGGTACAATAGTAGTTTTAATGTTACGTTTTCATAAAACCTCTCCCCAACTTCAATAACCCTATATGAGCGTTTCCATCCCTTTCAGTCAGAGCCTAGTTGTTTCATTACTTCAAAATTTCGTTTAGTGTTTCGCAAAATTATTTTAATGCATAAAGTGTTCCGTGGCTCAAAAAAGGTTGAAAACACTGCTTTAGATCACTTGGTTATACTTGTAACGCTTTCCTCAATTTTAAACAGAAAGAAAAAATAAACAAATACCAACAGATTTTTAGAGGTAGGCCTAAAGACGAACACTAACGACATTAGAGGTCAACTTTTTAAAGGCAAATTTGCTTGATTCACGAGACATGTTTATTACCCCAAACCACAAAATTTTGAAGTGAACATGTGTTAAAGCCTAACTTTACCATGCAAAAACCGTTCAAGAAAGTAATAATAGTTTCCTAAGGTGGAAATGAACCCAATCCGTAATTAAATGCAGCAGCGAAGTGAAAAACGTATTTTTGTGTCTCGGGCGACACCTACCCGGAGGACAAAATTTTGGTCAAAATCTTGAGCAACTAAAACGGATGAAAACACACACCAGCAATCACCTATAAAAGTTGAGGCAAACTGAAATTGTCGTAGTTGGTGTCTAGGTATAAATTTCTTCTAAAATACAAAAATACCTAAAACCTACTCAAGTGTTGTACACGTAGGTCGAAAACGAATTCAAGCCAGTAGCAATATTTTGCCCATACTTCTGTATGGCAGATGTTTGTGATATTGTCGTTTGCGGACATAATTGTAATTGTACATCATGAAAAAAATATTTAATAAAATAACTAAGGGTATTTTTGCGTAGACAAGTTTGGAAAACGTTATCATTTATACATTTGAACTAATAAATAACCTATTACGTTATACCTGTGGTCTTCAAACTTGTTTTTGTCAACTTTTAACTATCAGGTAGACGAAGTATCCGTCAGTTTGGTGCTCTTTAATTCCGTTTAATTCTCTTGAATGTTACATTTATGCAGGCAGGTCCGACTTCGTAAATAGGATCCTTAGGATCTAAACCAGTGAACCTCAACCGCGGCTCTCAGGGCCGCATGTGGCTTCCGACTACGTATTTTGTGCCCCTCAACAGACCTCAGAAATTTAATAAAGATTATTATAACTATGAATAGCAACAAATCTCGATGTTTCAGACATTAGTATATTTAAAAGTTTATATTGGAGAATATTTAAACACTTCAACCCAATCAATCTAACGGCGATAATAATTACGGGGGGGGGGGTTCGTTTAGTGTTTCGCAAAATTATTTTAATGCATAAAGTGTTCCGTGGCTCAAAAAAGGTTGAAAACACTGCTTTAGATCACTTGGTTATACTTGTAACGCTTTCCTCAATTTTAAACAGAAAGAAAAAATAAACAAATACCAACAGATTTTTAGAGGTAGGCCTAAAGACGAACACTAACGACATTAGAGGTCAACTTTTTAAAGGCAAATTTGCTTGATTCACGAGACATGTTTATTACCCCAAAGGACAACATTTTGCAGTGAACATGTGTTAAAGCCTAACTTTACCATGCAAAAACCGTTCAAGAAATCAATAATAGTTTCCTAAGATGGAAATGAACCCAATCCGTAATTAAATGCAGCAGCGTAAAAAAAGTATTTTTGTGTCTCGGACGACACCTACCCGAAGGAAAAATTTTGGTCAAAATCCTGAGCAACTAAAACGGATGAAAACACACACCAGCAACCACCTATTACAAGTTGAGGCAAACTGAAATTGTCGTAGTTGGTGTCTAGGTATAAATTTCTTCTAAAATACAAAAATACCTAAAACCTACTCAAGTGTTGTACACGTAGGTCGAAAACGAATTCAAGCCAGTAGCAATATTTTGCCCATACTTCTGTATGGCAGATGTTTGTGATATTGTCGTTTGCGGACATAATTGTAATTGTACATCATGAAAAAAATATTTAATAAAATAACTAAGGGTATTTTTGCGTAGACAAGTTTGGAAAACGTTATCATTTATACATTTGAACTAATAAATAACCTATTACGTTATACCTGTGGTCTTCAAACTTGTTTTTGTCAACTTTTAACGGGGGGGGGGGATTGTACATCATGAAAAAAATATTTAATAAAATAACATGGGTATTTTTGCGTAGACAAGTTTGGAAAACGTTATCATTTATAAATTTGAACTAATAAATAACCTATTACGTTATACCTGTCGTCTTCAAACTTGTTTTTGTCAACTTTTGACTATCAGGTAGACGAAGTATCCGTCAGTTTGGTGCTCTTTAAATTCGTTTAATTTTCTTGAATGTTACATTTATGCAGGCAGGTCCGATTTCGTAAATAGGATCCTTAGGATCCAAACCAGTGATTTTCAAACGCGACTCTCAGGGCCGCATGCGGCTTCCGACTACGTATTTTGCAGCCCTCAACAGACCTCAGAAATTTAATAAAGATTATTATAACTATGAATAGCAACAAATCTCGATGTTTCAGACATTAGTATATTTAAAAGTCTATATTGGAGTATATTTAAACACTCCAACCCATTCAGTCTAATGGCGAGAATAATTACGTACAGCGGTTAACCGTTATCGGCCTGTGTCGAATAAGTCAGAATCAGTATAGGCTTTCTGCAGATAAGTGTTATTGACAAAAGGGGGGGGGGGGGGGGGGGGGGGGGGGGGGGGGGGGGGGGGGGGGGGGGGGGGGCTGTTATCCTGCATTCGCTTTTAATTCGTTTTTTTGCGGCTCCTCACACTAGCATCACACGCTTTACCAACTTAACACACTAACTTCAGAATTCCAATGCAAAGCGCTACAAAACTGCCACACATAAAATGCGTTGATTACAAGCACGCTATTCGCACGAGGACAAACGTGCTGAAGGCAAAAAACGTCTTTAGGCAAATGCAAGCAACAATGTAAGTAGCAATAGCTTAAAACACAAACAGGAATATAGCAATAATACAGATTAGGGGTAAATATTTTTGAAAACAAATGCTGTCCCATAAGCAAGTGTACATATTTTTTGGAGCATAAATAAATGAATAAGTCCAATGACACTAAATGCACACTAAGGATGGTTTAATTGAAGCATTTTTTGTACAGCATAAAAAATTTCAGGTTCAAAAACAAAAAATATCAGAAAGATGAACATTTTTTCTCTCCATTCATGGGGGGGGGGGGGGGGGGGGGGGGGGGGGGGGGGGGGGGGGGGGGGGGGGGGGGGGGGGGAGTTTAGTATGTTTCAAAGAAAAATGATTCCATGTAAAGTATGCTAAACACCCCAAGTACAAACCAACAATAGAGCCAGTTCTCAACAGTAACAAGGTTGGAACCGCTGGTTGTTGCATTACTGGTTGTTGTTAGTGACATTGAGGATTGAGTTGTAGTCAGTTCCTGGAAGGGGGTCCCTGGATAGTAAAACGCTTGAAATAACCACTGCGTTATCACAAATTAGACATTACTTTTATGTAACAACAATAATCTATTGTAAAAAACGCTCAACTCCTTGGTAAATATGTAGCGGTTGCGATATAGTTTATGCAAATNCTGTCGCTGCTCCATCGGTGATGAGAACTAGGACCTTATTGGCAAAATCTGCCCTTAATGATTGATTGAAATTGATCTAAACAAAATGAAAATACAGTCAACTTGTACTTTATAAGATGGTTAAATAAATTTTACACGTAATCGTATTATTCAACTGGATTGCAAAATCGTGTTTGAAATTTGAAATATTTCCTGTTGGAGTTAATTCGGATGCGATGCGACTTTGTGATCTGGTGGTTACGCAATTTAACTTTGTGCTTTGTCCTGTGCTGTGATTGGACGATGCTTTATATGGTAATTGTGCAAGAGCCAATCGCAAGCGCCCATGTGTACGATTTAACGCATTTATCCGGAGTATATATAAACCCGCACTCGTTCATTTCGCTCTCTATCTTTTCTCTTTCTGCTTTTATCTACGACTTAATGGTTTACCAGTTGTATGTGGCTGGTTTGTTGCTGGTGACCCACTGTGAGGAATTGGTTTACTGATTTCC
>QLIY01002937.1:0-15136 GCA_003260075.1 Phallusia mammillata | reverse complement strand
ACGCCCCCCTAGGGGGGCGCGCCCCCCAGTTTAAGAACCCCTGGTCTATACTATTAAAATCATCAAAAAAAATATGGTAATTGATATGTTACCTTAATATAATATGTTCTAGATTCTCCATCGCGATTTAATACCAACATGGACAAGACGAATGGGTGCCCAGCTTTGCATACCGTCAAAAAATTCCCCAGTGGATCGCTAAATAAAAAAAATCCAATAAATGGTTTGTTGCACATCAAATAACGTAACTACAGAACCAATAACGCTTTGTAAAGGTGTAGAAAACAGACACCTACATGTTTGTCGAATTGTATATGACCTGCATTGGTGGTTCATTGTTTCTCCACACTTGAAGCTGAATTCACAAAATAACAAATTAGCTTAATTTTTATTGTACGACCATGTTTCGTTATACAAACTAGTGATGCACCGAAGTTTTGGTTGACCGAATATGCTGTTTTCCGATGTTTTCGGTTTCGGCCCGAACTTGTTTAAAAATTCGGCTCAAAACCGAACTTTTTTATTGCATGAAATTCAGGCCTAAACTTNTTTTTTATTGCATGAAATTCAGGCCTAAACTTTCATTTTCGCAAATACGAAACTTCATGAATTAACTAATTGTTGTATCGATAAAATACGAACCACGTTGTCTGCAAAATATTACAAGTTTAGTAAAGCTCCCGCGTTGGGAAAGTGATTTTGGTTTGTCCTAATTGAGTTCATACGCATCAACAACACAAGGTTCAGTTAAAACAATCATATAAACTATAGAGTTTTAGGTTCGGCCGAAATTATTCGGCCTCATGCCCTTCGGTGCATCACCAATATACAAACCAATTAATTTGAAACAGAAGCCTGTGGGCATAAGTTGAGATTACATAACATTGTACCTTATTTCCTGTGTCATACATATCATGTCCACCATCATATATGCTGTAATTGTTTCTTCCGTCATAATTAAATTGGTAGTAATTAGGCAAACTGTGCGGAAAGATGCTTGATGCAGAGTTTGAAAGGGTATCAACAAATGGAAGGCCTGCAAAAGCAATGGCGATAAACAACGGCAGCATGTAATTTTTGTACCACGAGTAACGTAAAAATTCCAAATATATCTTCCTCGTATATCTGACTCATATTTGGTCCTTTATGTTTTTGCTAACCTTATCTTGGATCATGTGAGACAGAAATTGATTACTGTGTTATATGAGGCAGTGAAAACACAGCAAATTATGTCCCAATGTTTCAAAAAATATGCAAATAATGGCTGTTACATAAACAAAATTGGGATGCCCTTTTGAAAATTGTGTCCAAAAATCACACATGTAGGGATTAGAATGTCAAAAACAACTTACTTTCAATCGAACATGTTTCTTTAGCGCGTATGTAATCTGCCCCCCCCCCCCCCCCCCCCCCCCCCCCCCCCCCCCCCCCCCCCCCCCCCCCCCCCCCCCCCCCCCCCCCCCCCCCCCCCCCCCCCCCCCCCCCCCATTAAAAAACTACAGTTGTTATTAGAAAAACATGTACCTTTTTTAAATTAAACAAAATATTTTACAAAAGCATTCAAAATGCAGATATAGCAATCATGAAAATATCATGTTTAAAAACATAAGAAATGAATTGGCTTACAATCAGACCCTTGTGAAAATGTTTAGTCAAAATACACAAAAGGGAATACGAATATCTCGTGTTTTTTTTACCTTGTAAGTAAGTTTAGATTCCATGGTTGACATGTTGTGCTGCAATGTCTCTAAACAAAGTAGATAAAGATGTCACAAATAACCGAATTCACTATTCTTGTGATATGAGAATGTCATTCGAAATAGGATTAGTTTGAAAGGTAGAAACTCTATCATAACAGATAGCCAACATTTGTGTGTTAAAGGCATGTGTTACTAAAATTATTACTTCTTTTGTTTATGGCACTGTTTCGTCACTGCTTTCGTTCGTTTGTCAATATAGGTTGTTTATTTTGCATGTGTTGCGAATAATATTTCCCTATTTATTTATTATTTTCCATTTCTAGTCACGATGTTGTTGGTTTCCTTCAGTTTTACCTTTAGTTTCGTTTTACATTGGTTTTCTAATCTACTTTGCGTTTGTTAGTTTCCCGTAAGACTCTTGTTGTCACTTCAAACCAGACCACCGCGCCGACTTGGCATGCCCCCCCCCCCTAATTATACACATCTTCGGGATATTTGACAATCAACCCTTAGTAGAATAACTCGTGGGTTTTTAGAATAACTCCCTAACGAGAGAGCGGTGTGGCTGTAAAGGAGAAGAATTGTTTGGTCGGCGTTGGAGCAACATGTTCATTTCTTGTGCGAACTTTAGGTGTTAATTAGTATATCCTTATGAAAAGTTTTTATCATGTGCACCTTGTGGCCTATTCTTGAAGTGCTATAGCGTATTTTACTTTCGCGACGAGTACAAAAGCCAGATTTGCTCATTCGCCTCGGTGTTTGTGTAAACATTTGGCAATAGCGTGAGGTCTTTGGTTTTACCTGCTAGCTGTTAGAGCAGCGTCCTGAACCCTAGGCGCGAAATGATAGCGCTACACATCTCAACACATATTCAACAATATGACCTTGCGTTGAAGATATGCGTTGCAAAGTGTCGTATTAAACCGACGATCCGCTTTTAGTACGAGTTGAAACTCAACAATCAATCTGCTTCAAGAAAGTATCTTAAGCGCGTTGTACAATATTTCATGTGGTAGTTTTGACAAGTAACACCTTACAAAACTTTGTACAGCTATTGTGAATCAATTAGTTTATTACACATAAGTTAGTTGCTATTTCAAAGTGAATCGTTTTACCAAACCTTGTGCCTTTATGATTGAAACGTGTGGTTTACAAAATCAGATATTAAGTATAAAAACTAAACCTTCGGAGATATACAGTGTAGTCAAGTAAAATACAAACTGCTTCTTTGTTTACCTTGCACATCTAAAAGTTTTGATTCCATGCTTGATATATTGTGCTGCAATGTACCTAAACACATCGGCAAAGATGATACAATCAACTAATGTTTAACAGTTTGTTTGCAATGCTGACAAAACATAAACAAATGTGTGTTTCATACAAGGACAGTGCGTGCTTGAGGTTGAGATTTAATTAAAAAAACGTGAGAGAGGACTATAAACTAAGAGATGCGTAAACAGGTATCTATTATTATTACCTTTTTAACGCATGATCAGGCAAAAGCGTACGAACGTTTAAGACAAGTCAAGACTTGTTCAAGTTTATGCTGCAAAATTGTTATGTTAAACCGACCATCCGCTTATGAACACTTTATTCAAGAGTCGAAACTCAGCCTGCAACCTGCTTCAAGGAAGTATTTTAACAACATTGTTCAGTTTTTCATGTGGTTGTTTTGACAAGAAACGCTAATGAAACCTTTTCATATCGCTAAGTTTGCACCAATCAATTTACCTAACCTAATATGTTGCTATTTCGAAATCAATCATTTTACAAAATCTATCTTTTCGTTTTTTTGGGGAATCAATCATTTTGCGGAAGGTTTTGTGTGAAGCAGTTTATTTGGTGTCAGGAGTCACGTGATGTTCAAATTGTTTCAGCTTTGCTTCAGCTCGGCTTCGACGTTAGTAAAAGAAACTTATGTTGTTTGCAGCTATTTACCCCCCCCCCCCCCCCCCCCCCCCCCCCCCCCCCCCCCCCCCCCCCCCCCCCCGCCACGAAGGCAAATATTCATTCGATTGCATAATCCGACTGTTTTTTTTCCAACAACCATTAAATAAATACGGGTTATTTATCATTAAAAAACACTGTTTTTTTACTACAACCTCAATGTGCATGACTTAAATACATTTTTGGCTCTAGATTTTGAAATGTCATTATTTCAAATAGCTTTGTCTACAATACATTCACATTGCATGTTTTCGGGTTTAAAATCTTAGCACAAAGCAAATGTTTAAGTCACTAACTTTGATGATTTGTATGTTGCTGTTTAAGTGTTTTCAAATCTCTTGACACTGAGTTCAAGTTTCTCCCGAGTTGACCTGCGTTTTAATTTGAAACAAAATGGTAAAAACGGGGAGTTACGGATGTTCAATAAAAGTTTTCGCAAGATAAACTAGTACACTCGTAGGATTGCATGTAGCACTCCAGAGCCTAGTACAGTGTTTGTTAGTCGCGCCCCCAAAGGGTTCGCCAAGCACTTGTGAGGAGGTCGCAAAGACGCAACGCATTACACGCTTAAAAAATACCATTTGGCCACGACAATAAAAAAGTTTGAGAACCACTGGTTTAAAGTTACCGCTAGCCTGCCCCAACCATTTTTAGACAGAGCATAACCATAGAACGCATATTCATGCTATGAAACTGACTGCATTGCAGGAAATTAATGTGTATAATGTAACAAAACTTTAACAAACACATAAAAGCATGATTTTTAAGTCATTGAATCAATATATCATAAATTTTGATTTTGTAAATAACTTAAAAAGTTTATCTGATTGAAGAAAACCGTAATGATTTTTGAAATCAGCACCCCAAAATTAGTCAATATCAGTTTTAACAATAAAGACGCCAAAAATTGTGTTGGCCAGTGACTGGCAGATGTAGGAAAGTTTTACCTTTCAAAGCTGTCAATGTTGTTTGAATATGGTCGATGTTGTTGTTTGTTGCGGTGAGACGACTCGAATAATTTGCACTCATCGCTGAATAAAAAAAGCATGTTTAAATGTGGACACACGACAAGTGTTTAATTATGATTAGAAAGGGTGCAATTGTGCTAGTTAGAATGGTATAGGGACTTCGAGATTTGAATTGAGATTTATTTCAAAAACATAAAAGTTATAGAAACGTAGACAGGTATCTATTTTAATTACGGACTCAATACAACATCAAGGCCAAATTTTTTTGATTGTTTCACTTGTTCATAATTAAAATGCAACATTAGGATAATAAACCGACCATCCGCTTATCAGCACTTTATTCAAGAGTCAAAACTCAACAAGCAACCTGCTTCAAGGAAGTATATTAACTACACTATACAATTTTTCATGTGGTTGTTTTGATAAGAAACGCGAATGAAACCTTTTCATGTCGCTATTTTTGCACCCATCAATTGATTTAACCTATAAGTATGTTCCTACTTTGAGATCAATCTTTTTACAAAACCCAGCTCTGCCGTTATTGTTGGGAATCAATCATTTTGCGGAAGGTTTGCCTAAAAGCAGTTTATTTATTGTCAGGAGTCACGTGATGCTCATGATGTTCAGCCTTGTTTCAGCTCGACTTTAATTTTGTTTCTGCTTAACACGGAACTCAGATTTCTCGCGAGCTGAATGTTTGGTTAAAACGCAGTGACGAGTGCGCAATAAAAGTTTTCGCAAGCTCAACCTATAAATTCATTTCGCAAGCTAATCTTATGAATTCATTTCGCAAGATAAACCGATGGCATAGAGAACTGAGCCTAAACATCACGATGATAACGAAGCAATCGTAAAAAAGTTTTACCTTCCAAAGCTGTCAATGTTGTTTGAATAGATTCGATGTTGTTGTTTGTTCCGGTGAGACGTCTCGAATAATTTGCACGCATCGCTGGATGAAGAAGCATGTTTAAATACAGCGTTTAACTTTATTTACTAAATCGCGACCATTTGAAACATAAACGTACAGAAGACTTTTCGTTGTGTAAGATGTTTTGTCGTTTTAAGTGTAAGAACCTTGATGACTTGATTTTTTATGCAATAACAGCTTTTGCAAACTACACGGTTTGTTTTGGAAGATGAACAGTGTAGTCCAGCGGTGGGGAACCTTTTTGGGGGGGGGGAAAAGGCCACAGACCGGTTTATCAATAGTGGTTTAGGTCGCATGAACTATTTTTCCAGACAGAGGTGTTCAAACTTTGTGTCGTACAGAATGGTCGTTTTGCAAATACCTTGTAGAGTTGTAGCACTCACGGTATAAGCTAAATATAATTCCTTACTACATTAAAATCTTAACTACAACATTCAGGATGTTTTGAACCTAGAAACTCGCTTGTTTACAATTATATATGATCTAAGAGCACCGTGTGACATCACAGACAAGTTTAAGACATTCGATTATGTGAAAACAATTGTTCTTTTGCAACACTACCACAAGTACGATTGTAGAATCTTGAGCTTTTGGTAGTACTACGGAAATCGCCATGTAAACACTATGGGATCCGTTTGGCTCTAATTTGAAAACCGCTAACCTAGAACTAATCAAAAAGTAATGTGGAATGAAGATCGAAAAATACCTTTCTATCTACTTTTCAGCGCCTGGTGCAGTCCGTAATATCAACATCCTAAAATGTATATTGACTTCGAAGGCCGCACTTTGTGCCCTAAAAGGCCGCAGGTTCCCAACCCCTGGTGTAGTCGTACATTTTAAACTTCCACTCTTTACAAAGACTTTCTGTGTTGTCGAGTTTTGCAAAAATATTAAATCAAGGGTTCTTAACCAGGGGTTCGTGTACCCCCTGGTGGTACGAAGCATTAAAGCAGGGGGTACGATATGCAGGAAGAAATTATATGCTATTTAGGCATAATTGTGATTAAGGCTTAACAAGTTACTTTAAATACAGTATCCAGAACGGGTTAGTTTTGTACTACTTACAATACTGTTTTCATGCATGCATTCAACAACCAAGTTACAGATACACTGAGTTTGATTGTTACAATTTTATATACTTCCGTTGGACATTGTAGTCAGGGGGTACGAGAAAATTTTATGAAAGCTCAAAGGGTACGAGCGCAAAAAAGTTAAGAAACACTCTATTAATTCAATCATTCGCTTCATAGCAGTTTTATCACGATTATAAATTTAGCAACCAATTTGCTTCCAGGAAACATTTTAGTTTTAGTTTCGTGTGGTACGATAGCAATTTTTCATATCGCTATATCAGGTTCATTTATTTTACGCAACCTATTTATATCTGTATAGCTTGGGATCAAACAGTTTACGAAACCTATTGTGTAAATGTGTTAGTGAGGTGGGACAGTTTTTTAAAACTTTGCAAAACACATTTTTGAGGAAAATGCAAAATGCTGGTAATTTACTGCAAAATATTGGCATACTTAAAGTTTGAGTAGGCTTAACTATAAAGACTTGTTATTGTTTATCATTTTAAGTTGACCTTTGAGTTGTTCGTGCCCCTCAGTTCGAAGCAACCGACTTTAAATGTCGGATGTTAACACAGTATATAAATAACAAGGTCCAATCTTACCACTTTTTGTTTCCATTTCCACATTTGCAGAAATCTGGTGAATAACAAATGTAATTTTTATGTGCCGCCAATTCTTCCTGTTTCATAAACAATACATATCGTTGAAAAGCTTTAATCTTATTGAGTCTTTCGGGATATTTGGAACAAAATTGTTCTTATTCAAAATGACACAGTGTAAAGTAGAAAATTATTACAATAAAATACTGAATTGGCCACATAAAAATGACAGTATAGGGCAAACGGTTAGAAACCTCTGATATAATTAATCTTTACCCGTTTGGTTCTACGTTAAGGGTTAGTACTGAACAAATCAACTTTTTCACAGTCGTACCGTTAAATGAAGAGCGACAAATCCGACAGTGAAAATTAGAAGTGGAAAGATTAAACTCAGACGCTTTTATTCGTCTCCCTGACGCTTTTATTCGTCTCCCTTATCATGGTTTCAAGTTTTTCGTTGTTTCTTACGTCGGGGGGGGGGGGGGGGGGGGGGGGGGGGGGGGGGGGGGGGGGGGGGGGGGGGGGGGGGGGGGGGGGGGGGGGGGGGGGGGGGGGGCAAAACTTTCTACAAAGCACAAGACAGCAGAAAAATCACAACACAGCATATGTAACATAAGAATGGCCAGAAAAATTTGTGCGATCTGTTATCTTTTAAACCGAGCTAATTACGTTGTTGTAAAAACCCGAACTAATTACGTTCTTTTCAGCCATGTCAAGCTGCGCAAATGCGTTACGTCATCGTGTTGTCTATGACGACTTCAATATAACTAGGGGTTATCAATGTCAACATAAAAAACATGTTGCATTTGCACTGCTGAAGCAGTATAATTAGCAATAAAGCTTTTAAAGTGGTGTAGAAAAATATGTACACCTTTGTATTAAGTTGGTTGTGGTAAAATCAACAACGNACACCTTTGTATTAAGTTGGTTGTGGTAAAATCAACAACGGGATCTCAAACACGCGGCTCACGGGCCACATGTGTGTTTGTCCGTCCCACGAAGTAACTTTACAAGTTATGTGTTTTCCCTGAGCCGAATACAGTGCCCGGCCCACGATTGGACTCATTAGTAGTGGCGGTTTAGTTTTGGCTTACGTGCGACGTTTTTTACGGTTGCTTGCAGTGCCCTAAAATAGTCTTAAGAATCGGCAATTGCCACATCTAACATAGGGATATAGCACCGATGGTATTTTGACTGTGCTACTCTGTATGTCTTCATGTTATTTACTATAATTACAGCTTTGTATGCAGTTACTTGCATGAAGACACAATTTACATTTCTATTGTGCAATATTTTTGTGCGAGTTTAAAGTAGTACGGGTTTAAGACCCTTGATCTACAAAGCAGTAAATATAATTGCAATTTGAAACACATTTAAACAAAAACTTTGTTGGGCACAGAACCGGACCTTTATAGCGTTCCCACATTTTAAACTCAGTCCCAATGCGAAGATACATTAAAGTCCTAATTGAGACCGATTATGTAGTTTATCATCAAGTTAACCGATTTGCCAATAGGCCTACACGAAAGATATACAGATTTTATTACATACACAACAACCAAATAAATGTACACCATGCGCGTGCACACAATTAAGGGGGGGGGGGGGGGGGGGGGGGGTGCACACAATTAACGTTTATTCATTTATTAATTTATTTTTCTGATTTTTTAAAGGCCTAACCAGAACCCGGTCCACAACTGACATAATGCCCAGTCCGACTTGCAGTTCTTATAGTGGTACAGAAGTAACTCGTTTACTTTATCGCTTATAATTCAGGCTTCGAAAAAATTCTAATTAACAAAACGTTGTCAAACCAAAAGTCAGGTACGTGAAAAGTAAAGAGTTTTATCTGAAATTAAATTTCAACTTCATCTTCACGTTGCAAAATCAATCCTACGTACCATAAAATTGTTCCCCCATTTCCATCCCAAGCTGGTCACGGTTTTGTGCACTCGTTTTCTTTAGCAGTTACTTGTAAAGCTCATCTCTCAGACAAAGTAGAACTGATACTTGTGCATTTTTTATGCTTTAATTAGGACTGGAATAGTTACAGCGCGTTCTGTTTTCTATACGGTCTGTGTCTTAACAAGTCTTTCTTCTTCCGCGCAAAAATGCTCAGTCAGCATTTTTTGCACTATGCTATGAAAGCAACGTTCGGGTGTAGAATGACGTTGATTTCTTTTTGTATATGACAATGACTCTTTAGTGCCATCTAGTGTACCTACTTATTGATATTTTAACATAACTCTATCGTTTTAGAATCCGAAAACCCACATAGAGTTAAACAAAATGTAAATGTTTTACGGAGTGTATACGTCATCAAAAAACGTGTAACATTATCATCAGCACCTTATTCAAATAGAATGTATTTCTAACCATTTGATTTCGCTTGATCAGCCACAAGCTTTCATACGACGATATCCTGTGCAAACAATCACCAAACATTCGTAAAAGTGTCATGTTTTTTGTCGAAAATTCAAGTGGCAAAACAACAATCCGGTCAAAATGCATCTTCGACGATTGAAACGATGTTAAAATAAGGCAAAGTGGCGGCGAAGGGGCGCCCACTAGCGGAAAGAAAAATGATCGCGAAAAGGCAATGCGGAACTTGGATGATGAGAACGCGCGCATTATTGTCTGATGTACTTATTGCAAATCTCGGCCTCACAAATCACTGGGGGGGGGGGGGGGGGGGGGGGGGGGGGGGGGGGGGGGGGGGGGGGGGGGGGGGGGGGGGGGGGGGGGGGGGGGGGGGGGGGGGGGGGGGGGGGGGGGAGTTACGGCGCGTTCTGCTTTATATACCGACTGTGTCCTGAAAAATTCTTTTGCATCCGTGTAAAAATTGCAGATTCGGCAATGTCTGCACACCGGAGGATTTCCCATCAATCAGTCAAACACGATTTGCGTAATAGATGAGAGTTTACAATCGGCGAAAGTTTTCTGTCTTCAGCTCTCTGTCGCTGATTAGTGTCAGAGTTCCGTCACGAATCCTTGTTCGAAAAAAACGCTGTAGTGGAAAAAACGGCCGAATATCTTATTGGTTTGTAACACTTGCATTCAGACACATTTTCGGGTTAGTGTAAATAAAAGAAAACTTTTTTCTTGTTTACAAAATTATACATTCATTCCAACTACCAGGTGCAAAATTTTAAAATACACCAAAAAATGTGCCTTTTCCACGCAATTATAACCACGAGCAATTTTTGTATCATTTCTAAACAATATGTTTGCCTTATTGCAGTGACCTCCGTCCGAATCAGTCATTTGAGTTTTGCTTACATCGATGAGATCAACCGGATTTTTTACCTTTTTCTTTTGCACATTGTGGCTGGCTCAGTAGGAATCATTGTATTTGGACCTTTTCCTCGTCATTGAGCACAAGTTTTAATTAGCTCGACCCGGCCTTAAGTTTGAACAACGTGCTTAAATTGGGCCTGGCTTCACACTCGGCCTTATGTACTCCACAATTTCACAAAATTTTGGGCCTAATACGGCTTTTGGGTATAGAATAAATTCAGGATTATGTTTTAAATTCGAGTCAGCTCAAGACTTTAGACCAAAAACCGTTGTTAGTTTTTCACGGTCGCTTCATTAAGGTGATGATAAACTGGTTATTACCCTTCAAATTCGAGACCGCTTTGAAGTCACCAACCAGTTTGCGCACATTTAACGTTTTTTTGTAAACTTTTATGCCCCTAACTCAATGATTGATTTTCGCACTCCCTTTGAAAAAGGCCCAGAACTCCTGGTTAGATAACAGCAATTACGTGTTTTGTAGCGTTACATTTTATCCACACTAACCTCCAACAAACGCATATCAAATCAAAGTGCAACTTATGTTTATTTACAGCGCACTTTGAACACATACACGTAATTACAAATCAAATCAAATCGGTGCAGTTAATTTGTGACAAACGACACAAAGTGATGGTTGAATTTAAAAAAAACGTCCAATTTTAGCTGCAAAATAAGAAAATAAATCAGCTTGATTAATCAGTGGATCGAAAACTCAAATAAAGGTCAGATTTATCTTACATTAATGAGAAAAATAATGTCCAGAATAGACTTGTTAAGCAACATTCTTCACTAATCAAACGTTTCGGCAAATGATAATGCCATAATCAGTGATATGAGTTGCCACATTACACACGCTCGTTTATAACACATGAGTCACATGAAAGAATGATAAAAGATGCGAAACATGCGTTAAATTTTTAGGCAAGTTAATTTTTTTTAGTTTTCTGAAATTTTAAGTAGCAAAAATTAAAAAAAGCACGGTAATAAAAAACGCAAATGATTTTAACTTTTTACCAAAGCGGATGCTTTCTTAACAGCAGTTCTGTAATAGAAGACCACACAACAGGATAATCGCGCTTAAAAGGTGACAGTGAAAAAGCGAGAAAAGGCAAAACGCCCGCTTCGATACGCACGGATATAAACATGCAAGAGAGGTTGCCACAATACGATTATAGATAAGTAACATTTTTTACGATATTTGAGAGACAAATTTGAAAGGGTTTTACCAATTACGACGACCCACAAAAACTTAAAATATTCGACACAAATTTTCGTGGCGACTCGCATTTCAAGAAACAACGACTTGAAACAATAATATCAGAAATGTTTGTCTGCTTTCTTGTGAGGATATGTTAAAGTTCCAAAGCACAAAAGGCACACAAACGAGATTGGTAGTTATACATACCAATGGGGGCGTTACTATTTATCGTTGTGGTTTCCGAAGTAAAAATGTAATAATGCGTAAAAGCTGTACTTGCCAACACCGCAAAAACAAATTATGGTTATAACGGCGACTTGATAGAAAAGCATCACCCAAACATTTTAAGATAACTGTTCCAAATGTGACTTTTAGAACAATGTCTTATTACCATTTTGTTTAATGTAGTAAAGTCAAGTAGACTTTGAGTTTTCTATACTAATCAAACCTGGATTTCGAAACACAGGCGAGACTGGTAAACGGACACTCTAGGTCTAGGACATAAAGAACGCATTAAATTTGTTTAACTTGCGCTTTATCCATTGTGATCATTTTAAAAGCATCAATGTAACAACAACTTGCCAAAAACACCACATGTGGCATGGCAGGAAACGCTCTAAAACATTTGTAACAAGCATGACATTATGTTTGACATGTTGAAAATCGTGGCATTCTTGAAATAGAGTGTTGTGTGTTGGAAGCAGTTGGTTATATTTGTGCTAAAATCTTTTAAAAAATCTCTCGTAGAATTGCTTCAACGGTACTGGTGGCCACATAAGCTGATCTCGATGACGACTGATATCTAAAATGACATTAGATTGATTTGATGGATTGAATAAAAGAAAACAATAAACGTAGAGCGTTATCCAAATACAAGGCATTCATCAAAAAAGAGGTTTTCACATTGCGTCGTCCTTGTTTCGGTAAATGAAGCAAATTAACCTATTTTTTGATGTCAACTATTGTCCCACTGGTGCAGAAAATAATAAAAAAGATGCAGGAAATTCAAATTTGTCAGTCTTAATATATTTTTCTGTTGCTTTTGTTTTTTTAGCTTAGGATTGAAAGGAAACTAAGAAATGGCCCAAAGACAATTTTTTTCGTTTTACTAAGTCATGGTAAATTTTCAAATCATGCACCGGACCACAAAAACACATTTGTGCGTTTTTAGCACACAGTTTGTGTACAGTATTTCTAAATGAGTAATAACCCGAATGCGCTTACGTGGATGTCAGGATATAGTTGAGATAGACGTTGTGTGCGTTTCCTGACATATATACTGTGTTGTTGGTATATCCAGTGCCTTTATTAGAATCCACATAATGCAGAGAACTATGACCGGTAGAGCCCAGTAGCTAAACAACAAAATGTATGTTACTAGTGTACATTATGACACTTACAAAGCAATACAAATTTCCATTGCATAACATTTTTTTTTTAAAAAACAACTACTGAAGTATCGACGTTTTATCAAAATGCGCAAGAATTTATTTTGTTTAACTCATACACGTACTGGACTGGACACTGTGAAGAAGATCTGTATAATGGAAGGATCACTGGCCCCGTAAACTTGATACAACACGTAATGTATGTTGAATGATCCAACCAGTAAAGATCCAGTATTCCATCTATAGCTTCCACTGCCGTCTGCTCCCAAATCGCCGTACTCCTACAAAAGTATTGTTTAAAATTCGAATAATTTAGACTTCTGCAAAACACCGATTTGAAACGACTAGTTGCAAACTACGACAGAAATATAAAAACTAAAACTTTTTTGTAACAAATTTTCTTAAACTCTTAATTTATACGTTTATGACTTTAAAATAAAAAATAAATTGTAGTTCCAGTAATTAATTGATATGTTACCCGGATGTAATACTGTCGAGATTCTCCATCGCGATTTAATACCAACATGGAGAAGACGAATGGGTGCCAAGCTTTGCATATCATCAAAAAATTGCCCAAAGGATCGCTATGAACAAAAAATCTAATAAAAACCGTTGCTGCGACAAGTCCTATAAATGGCAAATCAGCAAAACAATAGAACTAATTAACGCCTTTTCAACGTGTAGAAAACGGGGCACTTACCTGTATGTCCAATTGTATATAACCTGCACTGGTTGTTCATTGTTTCTCCACACTTGAAGCTGAATTTATAAAAAAAAATAAACTAACTTAAATTCTTATATCAAGCGTTGTCTTAAAATCCAAATGGTTTGAAACAATACCATGTTGGCAAAAGCTGAGATTATATAACATTGTACCTTGTTTCCATTGTCGTACATATCATGTCCACCATCACTTATGCCGTAATTGCAGTTGTTATTTCCGTCGTAATTAAATCGGTAGTAATTGGGCAAACTGCGGGGAAAGATGCTTGACGCAAAATTTAAAAGGAAGTCAACAAATGAAAGGCCTGCAAAAGCAATGTGAATTGTTGTGCCTCGAGTGACGTAAAAATTATCTTCCCTCGTATATCTCATATTTGGTCCTTTATTTTATTGTCAACCTTATCTTGGCTCATGTGAGACAAAAATAACTAATTTCTTGTTTTATGAGGCAGTGAAAACACAGCAAATTATGTCCCACTGTTTTAAAACATATGTAAATAATGGGTGTTAGTTGAACAAAATTTGGTTGCCCTTTTCAAAATGATTCTAAGGGTCCGAAAATCAATCGACACTTTAATGTGTAATACCTATTTTGGGACTAGATAGAAAAAACAACAACTTACTTTCAACCGGACATGTCAGCTTTTCAGCACGTATGTAAGCTGTGGTGACATGTATAAAATGATTAAAAAACTATATTTATTATTTGACAACCATTTACACTTTCTGAGTTCAAACAAAATGTTTAACAATTAGTTTAAATTTACAGTTAGTTATTAAGCTTAGAATCACACCATTAGATATGTTTAAGCCAAAACAGAAATAAAGAAGTAAGATTTTATCGTTTTTACCTTGTAAGTATAAAAGTTTCGTTTCCATGGTTGACATGTTGTGCTGCAAAATGTCTAAACAAACCAGGCAAGATGTTACATATCGTCGAATTGGCTTTTGTGTGCTATTTTTTGTACTTTTTGTGGTAGAAAAGGTTGAAACTCGAACCAAAGACTAACACTAACAGCTACCTTTTTATCAGTTTCCAGATTCATGGACAACGTTTGGCTTTAAAGGCATGTGTTACGAATAATATTACTTTTTTATGGCACTGCTTTCGTTCGTTCGTCACTATCGGTTGTTTAGTTTTCTATTTTTGCGAATAACATCAACTTATTTGTTTATTCACAATTTCTCGTCACTGTGTTACTTTCTCGTTACAATGTCTCTATTTTATTCATTTTTATTTTATTTTACTCTTATTCATTTTCATTTTAAGATGCACATAAATTCATAACTGGGATCAGCCCTGAAGCGTCTATGC
>QLIY01002936.1:0-10826 GCA_003260075.1 Phallusia mammillata | reverse complement strand
AAGATAACTGTGTTTTTGTCATCTAAAATCTGCTTGAGAATAAAATTCTTTTCATCATCAGGTATCAATTCCATTTCAGGAATGTTGTAAAAGAGCAGATCAAACAATGAGCACCTTTCCTCAAAATCAATCTCTTTTACTGTAAGCAGAAAAATGAAAGAAAAGGCAGGAATAAGAATACCACTTAAAATGCACTTCAGAACCATTTTAGTTAGGGTTGTTTTGCCTACACCCACAACCCCCGTCACACCAACCACTTTACTATGCTGATCAATGTAATTCTTTTTCACCTTATCATCATGAGACATTTTGCTCGCCTCAAATTTTGCTTTTTTCTCTGCTTTTTCAAACATGTTGTTGATTGAAACATTACCAGTCAACTGCTTAGCCTGTTCAAGAAGTTGTACTTTGCGATGGACCTCTGCCTGCTGGTTCTGTTGATTTGGCAACAGTTGGACATTTTCAGTGAGCTGGAGTTCCACTGGATCAACAGGGCGGTCAGATTCCAAGGTTGGAACAACTGATGCTTTTCGTTCAGCAATGTTTTTAAGTTTCAGCTTTGCGTTTTCAACTGTAGAGGTAATAATCAAAATTTAGAGTGGCAAGGTAAGGCATTTCATACATATTATGAACATTTTACTAAATAGTAAATACAAATAAGTTTTTTTGTTTTACTTAGGGGATGGAGGAGGGAGAAGTGTGGGCATTGTAGAAAGAATTTTTGTTTATGTGAAAAATCATAATGAGCTGAGCACATCTCAAAGAAAGGTACACATGTAATGATATTCAGTGATACCAAATAGTATGTGTTCCAAGTGTACAAAATCAATGTGCCTTTAAACAATATATTGAAGAGTTAATGCTATTGACAAGAGATGAAAAGCATCTAGAGGTATATATGACTTTGTACAAGGCTTGATAAATTACCTAATTTCAAAGCGTGTGCAAACAACAAAACACTGTGGAACTTATTGTTGTCAAGGTAATCATTAACTGAAGCCTGGGTGTGCCTTTACAAGCCCATACAAATGTCAGTACACTAAAAAAGGCAAACATAAGAAATACTTTGTGACGTTTTAAACTAACAAATTTGTGGTTTTCAACTTACATAAAAACTAAAAGGGTGGCTTAGCACATTTTGTTGTACACTATAACCTATTTTAAAACATTAACACATTTCCTATGCTTATTTTGTATTGGGTCCAAATTCGCCACTGTCTTTTATAATCCTAAATGTTTCTGCAGGCAGAAACCCCCACACATGCAAAGTTGAAAATAATGCACTTTAAGAGATAACCATAAGAAAGGTGTTGTAAGGTAAAACACAGTGATCACCACAGAGGTTAAATAATAATACTATGTAGAGCAGTGGTTTTCAACCATTTAAGTTTGCAGGCCTGCTAACTTTCAAAACAAATTTTGCGGACCATCGGACTTTCAAAATCAACCCAAAATGTAATTACGACAAAAAATATGCAATTCAAACAAAGCCTGAAAAATTCAATTTAGTTTGCTGCTGTCTGTTTGATATCATATGTGTTAAAAGCGATTTCTAATTAAGTTTCTGCAAGGCAAAGTAGAGCTTTGACTTCCACATAATTTCTCCCCCCCCCCCAAACCAGATTCACCCCAGATTTTGTTTGAAGTATGTTCTTTTTAACGTTCTTTTTTTAAAGAAGCAATAAATAGTGGCATAATGGGGTAAAACAAAAAATAGACACCTATGAGTAGCAAATACTACAAGCTGTCAATTTTCACTTTGGTTGAACATTAATAAAAAAGTTACCTATTTTAGGGGTCAATAGGTTAAATTGTGGGCTACAGGGCAAAACACAACAATTGAGGGGTTAAAATGGTATGTTTAATAAACTTTGCAAGTTTCATTTAATTTCCACATTTGTTTAAAAATTCATTCATTGTAGTATCAATAGTACTGCAAAATTTGAGCCCAATCCACCAATGTTTGAATGCTTCTGGTGTCATAGGGCTGTTAACAACTCCCTAACTGCCATAATGCAACCCACAAACTTGAGTAACATACAGCAGGTTGCCCTTGTACCACTATTGCTTTTGTGGTGTTTGTGGTTTGTGGTGTCCAGTAACATACAAATATGTTTTACAATTTGGATGCTAGTGGAGTAAATGTTGGGGCTACATGGTTGAACACAACAATTGACACATATAGATGGCATACTCTACAATCTATCCAAATTTCAGCCACTTTCCACACTGTTTAAAAACTCACCCATTTTAGGGGGCTAGCGGATTAGAACAGGGGTTATCAACATAAACAAAGTGGGATGCACATCTACATAACTATATCTACCATCTGTGTAAGTTTCATCCAAATCAAAACAAGTCAGGCAAACTTTGAAAAGAAAACTTTGGAAAGAAAAAAAGATGAGTAAAATCAATATCCTTCCCTGAAGGGCCTATAATTATATGATACAAAACAAGGTTTTGACACAGTTAGGCCTGTTTTGTTTTTAGGCCTATAATAAGCACTATAATCATGGTAGTAAAGGAGCAATATTCTTGTGATTTGTTTGTGATTACAATAGGTTGCATAATTCAAGAACAATTGCTTTAAGGCAGTTAAACAACAAAAAATAACCAAAACTATCAGCATTAATTGAAACAATGAAGCTAGGCAAGGAGTTTTTTTATTTTTTCCTTATAACGTGACTCACCAACTTTCTGTTTGGGCTCCAGTAATGTAGATCCTTGCCGAGAAGGATGAAAATGCTGATGCAGTTCTCCCAACACTACCGTAGAGTCTTGAATATTCTGAAACAAAACCATCCTAACTAGTACGTCATTGAGCAATTTAATCCCTATATTTATAGGCTGGTATTTGTTCCATGTACCCCCCCCCCCCCCCCCCCCCCCCCCCCCCCCCCCCCCCCCCCCCCCCCCCCCCCCCTACCAAGAAAACTACAGTACTCTCTTGCTTAACCTTGGACAGGTGTGCTTAGAATACTAACTGTGAGGTATGTTCCAAGGCCAACACACACATACACAAACATTTTTTTGTACAAATCAGTACCTATTACTAACTCTTAAAAAATGGATATTACACAAAAGTTGTAAAACAAGAAAAAAATATGGTTATAATGTGGTTATGGGCCCGATACATAAAAAGGTTAGACTGTTTTGGCAAGTCACTTAAAAGCTCAATGCAGGCTAGTTGGAGCCCAAGGCTGCCCACTTTTGATTTAAACCATCAGTTTACCCAATTCAGTAAAAACTAAGTTACATAAACGTATTTAAACTTATTTGATATATTTAAACTTTCATTACCATAGAACTTGATTGCCCACCCGACCCTTCGGGAATATCCATCTTTATGCAGGTCAATAACAAATAATTAAATTGACAAATACCATCTAAACAAAAGATTCTCATTAAAGAAGGAAAATCGATGAATTTGTAATCTCTTCATTTTTGGTTGGATAGAATTTAATCTGTTAAACATTTTACTGCTATAGTTCATTGGACTTTTTCTTGCTAAAGGACACAATGGGGTGGATGACTAGGTGATCAAACATGATCTTTGGTCAACCACTTACACACTTAAGTTGTATTTCTGACACACAATAATTTTGTTGGTTTCACATACACATTTCAAAATTACTATAACTGAACTAAATTGTCAACCACATGTCACACTCACAGTTTCATGAACAATACATTATTAAAATTTTATTTTGAGGCAATCCCATACTTTTTTCTGGTAATCTTCTGGTAAGGGCTGAAAAATCTGTTTTTATTTTATTTTTTTATAGTTGTATCTAAAGCTAAAATTCATCAACAAAACTTAACCTTTAATAGAGTAGGCTGTAGTTCATTTTACCAGGCTATTAAGAGATGTAACTTATGCGCAATGTTTAGGCAATGTCACCTTGAAATTCTGAAGCCCTTGTGGAAACACTAGCGCGAGTGATAATGGAGAAAGGCCAAGCGATTCGTAATGAATACAGTGCACTACCGCCCACCAATGACAAAAACGAAATGAAAACAGGTGGAGGACGGAGGTTGAAATAGCAAACCTTCCATAACTCATCCAACAGGCATCAGACAGCGAAAACACACAATAAAAATTAACTGATTTGTTTGTTAACTTACTAAATTACGTTTAATTTGATTTATTTTTACAAAAACAGCCAAATACGAAAATAAATTAAAACCAAATTTTGCATAGCAACTGATCAAAAAAACGTCAAAATTTGCGACATTTAACAATAAAATATAACCAATCCGGCAACGAAGTTTTGCATGACAGTTAACAAGGCTTTCGAATTCGGGAAATACCCGTAAGCAGGATTTGTTGCCAAGTGTAAAGTCATGCTCTGTTAATTCCTGCCGCACGTGATACAGTCGTTTTGCAACGTGGCAAATTAAAAAAATCTGATGCAGAGTTTTTTGTTTAGAGAAGTATTCAGGTATAACTATGTTTCGGAAACTAAAAATAAATATTAAAACCAATAAATGGTAAAAAATTTCAACACAAAATTTTTGATCAAAAATCGTTTTTAGGTGTTAAAAACACCACACATGCACATAAAATGGAACGTTTCATCATAGTATACTAACATGGTAGTCCAGCTCCTCTTTTCCTCCCGTTTCTTTTATTATCCTGCGAATGTTGGTTACGCATGACTAACACTGCACGTCGCCTGAAGTTTTATATGATGTGTGTGGTAAACAGCTGCTTTTTAAAAGCCGCTGGCGACAAATCCGTGTCTGTTTTGAAGTTTTTTAGTTAATAGGTTTGTTGTTTAATGTATGTAGAGCCATTAAAACGTTTTTAGCTTTTAATTGTAGGAATTCTTTAGGGTATATTTTAAAAAACTTAGACAGTCATTTTTTTAAGGAAATGCTTTATAATTGTGGTACAGAGCCGATTTGGCGAGGCAAGCCTGTTACTTCCTACAAACTGGAGGCTATTAGATGGCTACACTAACCAATATGGCCTATGTCTTGTGATCAGCTGCACTGTTGAGACCTTATAGGTCGAAGTGTTCACTGTCTACAGCTTCTGTTTTAGAAATCCTAATTACAAGACTTACTAAATCACTTGGCTTTATACAGCACTCAGTATATGTTTTTTCGTAGTAGCCTACTGTTTTTTAGGTTAGTTTGCTAATAATAATGTTATATGCTGTTACATTATTAACAAGCTAACCTCAAAAGTCTGCAGCTTAACCTTAAAAGTCTGTTGAAGTAGTTTCCATATTTTGTAATTTGTTTAAAAAGCACACTGTGCAGAAAGTGAAGACACTTTTATTGGCAGATTTGATTTATTTTTTAGATCCCCTCTTAATTAATCCTTTGGATTGCTTGGTAGACCTTTTTAGAAATAAGCTTTTTGGCAAAAGTGAACGACAATGAAGAAATAAATCCACAACACATGAAATCCATTAAAGAAATCAGCTGACCCTGTGGTTGCATGGTGAAGAACGTGTCCACAATTTTGCTTACTTTTGTAAACTAATTTTTAGCCTTGAACAAAACATAACCTTCTAAATACTCTATGGTTTAATTTCATGTTATTTATCATTGCAATTTGACTTGTTTTTCTGCACCAGTTTTCTTGGAGTTTATGATTGGTAGTTATGATGTTTAGAATTGTTTTAGCGCCTTTAATTTTTCTTCAAATAAACTTTTTGCTTTGCAGCACTCTTTTGCATATTCTTTCATGAGAAAGGTCTGATCTTGAACTTTTCTGTAATGACTAATCCGTTTTTTTTATCAAAAATCTACCCTATGTTGACAGTTTAAAATGAGTAACTTTGGAAAGAATATGCTGGTCTTCGTTCATGCTTGACGTTTTGTCTGTCTAGAGTTCCTGGTCGGGATCAAAGTCCTTAAACATCAGTTCATCCTTTATGCATCCTTTAATATGTGAGGTAAAACCACGCTAAAATCAGTTCAACGCGTTCAAAGAAGGACTAAAAAAATAAAACCTACATTAAATACTCTCCAACAGCACAATAGCAACCAAACGTAGAAATATTACACACAAAAGATGCATAAACCGACCACACACGATCAGTTTTGTCGTTTGTTTGCTCCTAAAGCAACCAAATCAATGCAAGCATCCGACAAGCGTGCAGAGTTAATCAGGCGTGACGGAAACAATAGCTGGACTACCATGTTAGTATACTATGGTTTCATATGCCACTAAAAATTAAATACGTACCAGTAAAATCATTATCAACCAAGCGAAACATCAGCTGATGCATTTCCTGCAGCAAAGCCAACACCAAATGTAGCAGAACGCTTTTTGGCTCCTCGTGTGAAATTGACAACTTTGTTAGTTCATGGCTGGTCCAGTCGGAAATGTGTCGTTCCTTGTACATGCTTGTGCTGCCATGGTGATCGTTGCTGAAACCGGATTAATCGCGTACAGATTTTATGTGTGGAAAAAAAATGCAAAATGTCGGGAAAAGGCTGTCTTTCATAAAGTTCTGTTTTTTCCGGACAAAAAAATACCGTGTCAACGCTACCTTCTCTCCCCCCAGGTAACATATGCATGAAACCATTTTATTGGTTTGTTTTACCGTAAGAGTAGGGTTTGTAGATTTGTTTCAAGCTATTCAAAATAACTCTCCCTAAATGCACAGCCAAACCAGTTTAGGTTTGGAATCATAAGGTCATCGCATCCACTTTTCAAACCCAACAATGACAATTTGGACTTTTAGGATATTCAAATGAACAAGTAAAGGATTTAAAGTCATGTCAAAAAACGTTTCTGTTTTACTGGGCAGTATATACATTGATTGAAATTAGCCTGTTTTTGTTCAACAGTCAGTAATGACCTTCAACACCAAGTTATTTATGTGTTTTCGATTTTAGCACAAAGTTGTAGTTTTGTCTCAGGATATTCAGGTTTCCAAAACATGCAGCAAACTTAGTTGTTAAATTAAAAGAATGAACATCACTGAATCCACATTAAAATGCCAATAGTGGCCAATGTTAGCACAGCTACCGGTTGAGAGGTTGTGGCTGGTCAACATTGCAAAGCTAAGAATGAGTTATTGCATCTTAATCTGTCATTGTCTATCATACTTATTAGTTTTTTGGTATCAGTTTTAACAATGTGCGGAAAGTTTAATAGTTTGGGTTGATGTCAAAAATGGCATGTAATGCTCTTTACCAACTTGTATTTTAGATTTAAAAATGATTGCACCATATAAAAACTGCTGGTGAGTCACCTAAATACATGTCCCGGGACCCATTGATTTTTGCATGCATGAACAATAATTTAAAATGTTAAATGCCAGGTGAGGATAGAAACCAAAATAATGTTAAGTGCAACAAATGGTTACGTTATACATGATTAAATAACATGCAGTATATATGAATTGGTAGAAAATAAAAAGACCAGCTTTCTAGTATTTTTGGGATGATGCTTAAATGCAGTGATATACCCTTATGAATTACAATGTTTTCACTGCTATGCATAATGCTTCAGAAATAAAGATATGTTCCCGAAAATTTTAGAATCACCAACCTTTAAGCTAAACTAATGTAATCACTAAAATTGAAGCTAAACTAATGTAAAATAAAGTACAAATACACTTGTTTTACACTTTAGCTATACCTTACACAATGGTAGACCTGTCATGGGTTAAGACTGTAAAAAAACATATAATACAGGGTTGTTCAAGAAAGAATTGTTCATACTCTCATGACTGGTCATCATCTTTTGCACAACTGATGAAGCATGTTCTTACCGCCGAACGTTCCATATACTTGTGTATGTTCAGTGTTACATGCAATGTAAGTTGTTTTTTTGCCAAGGTCAACGTTTAAAAGATCACTTATGCCTTATTAGGTGGTGGTATTCTTTTTTACATCTTCTTACAAGTTTTTTTTTCTGAAATTTAAAATGAATGAATTCTATATGTTTTTGTCAGGAACTGGCTATGGCTGTTCTGCAGAAATTTCGGCAAGGAGCGGTTGTTCGAGTCATCACCGACACCGAGTACATGAACTTAAACGGCTCACGTATTGCCGACTTTATGAACCAAGGTGATGTTAGCGTTTAATGCTTGGTCGGAGTTGACCGTGTATGTACATATATAAGGGACATAGTGGCCATAGCGTTGTTTTTTATGGTGATTGCTAATGTGCGGGTTTATTGCATTCCAAATTTGCACGCAAAACGATTGATAGTAAAGTAATGCGTATTAGTCGTGTGACGATCGTACTTTTTTGCAGGGATAGAAGTGAGGCACGACAGATCATCGTATCTCATGCACCACAAGTTCTTGATCATCGATGAAAAAGTGGTGGTAACTGGGTCGTTTAACTGGACCCATNTATTGTGATATTAACAGACAATCCCATACTTTAAATCGCTGCCTAACGCCATGACCGTTAAACTTTTTTTGTTGCCAAAGTCGGAAAACAATTAGAATCTGGTAAGATGTTGCAAAAAGTCGCCGGTGCGTTGTTTAATGGCATAAACGTAATGACGTGATCAGATGCGTAACAAGTGCGCTAATCGTATGCTTCCAATGCACAACCATCGGTATGCTGTTGTTGTAGCGACTCGTGACTTGGCGTTAAGGCAGTGGTTCTCAAACTGTGATACGCGTACCACTAGTGGTACGCCGGATCTTTTCAGGTGGTACGCAAATAGCTTTCTGTGATATAACTAATTTACCGAATTTTAAGCCTAATACCGAATTTAAGTCCGATCTAAAATTGCAACTCAACTGACAAAACTGATCAGCCCTGGTTTGAGAGAATCTCGTGTTTGGGACATTATTGCTATATATGCTAACCAGGTTAAGAAAATGGGCCTATCTATTCAAACAAAGTTTAGGTGGTACGCAGCGATACAAAAAGTTGTCAGGTGGTACGCGATCCGTATATGATTGAGAACCACTGACCGAACGTATTAGTCGTGTGACGATCGTACTGTTTTGCAGGGATAGAAGTGAGGCACGACAGGTCATCGTATCTCATGCACCACAAGTTCTTGATCATCGATGAAAAAGTCGTGGTAACTGGGTCGTTTAACTGGACCCATGCCGCCGTAATAGGTCTTGTATGAAAAAAATAAAGTATTATTCGTGCTGTAACTATATTATTGAATTTTATAGGTAACAACGAAAACGTTCTGGTTACAAATCACCCAGATGTACTTGACCCGTATTTGGCAGAATACAAAAAGCTGTGGAAAATGTTTAAAGTGAATTTCAATTAGCAGTTTCGATTCAACACCATGTCCGCAGAATCTCAAGACGTTTTTGCTGAACGATTTTTGTTTTTTTTTATCCTTCTTGCATAACGTTTTTCTGTGTCCGTTCTTGTGAACAAAAAGGTGTAGTCATGGTCGTTGGCTGGTTCGATTTTTCAATTTAACACAAGACAAGACACATTTTTAATTGCTGAATATGCAACATACAGTACCTTTTTTGCTACACCGTGTTGTTTGAAAGTTTTTTATTCATCATGATTCAAACGATTTTTTTCTACCCAGTTGCGCAAGTGCGAAATTAGGAACGCTTGAGTAAACCGAGTGGTAAAGTGGACTTTGCCCTGTACTCGCTCTGGGTTGTAGTGAATACTATTCACTGAATAGTGAGCATACATGTGTCTACTGTCTAACAATATCGGAATAAAATATACTTCATGGATAAGTTTATCGAATTTTCAAGCAAGACTCAAGGGAGAGACAAAGCATACAGGTAGGCTACACTTAAATATGTTGGACGTTATTCGTTGTAGAACTTGGATACCACAAAGCAACGCGCATGTGCAAATGACTGCTGGTATACGAATATGTGCGCATTGTGCGGTCACTAACAGATCTTTACATCCAATTGCGTGCTATGTATTTTCTACAAATCAACCACTTGTATTTTTTAGAGTAGTGCAGTATGCCAGTAAGCTGCTAGGATGGGGATTACAAGAGCTGGAGGGCAATGATGAATGGATCAAAAAGCTTTCCCAACTGGAATCTCATGCCAGTTTGGGAAGAAAATGTAAGTTCTAAACAGCCATATTAAATTAGCAATAAGTAAATTGTTCACATAATCGGTAGACTTGTTTATATTTAGCGTTGGAGTTGTATAAACAGGTTATGGTTGGAAAGAATACTTGTGTGAATTGCTTTGTACAAGATTTCATGAGGGCAGGTTAAATCATGGCTTTATATAATACAAGTAACTTTTTCAACATGGCATGGCACAAGACTATCCATGTCCCCTTTTCAGTAATGTGTCCCTGTCCTTGACACACACAGAATTGTTTTTGTTTTATTACAAACAATGCAACAGTTTAGTAACAAACACATTTGATTTTGTGCTAAATCTTCATTGTTTTAGTTTTTAGGCTTGGTCGGTCTATAGAAAGCCTTCGTGCAGCTCAGGTGACTATCAACCTTGTGGATCCAGTTCTGAAGACCACACTCACTGTGGCAAATATAAATCGAGCTCTGTTTCTGGGCGTTGACAATTATTTATGGATGGGCAAAGTTGGCATATTAAAAGTGGACAAGGGGTGGGACTTGACCTCCTCAAAGTTTTATTTTGCCNGTGGGACTTGACCTCCTCAAAGTTTTATTTTGCCTCCATTGTTCTATCGCTTATTCGTGACTTGTATGCACTGTATGTTGGTATGGTAAGGCTAAGTAGTCAGGCCAAACTTGACAGTGAGGATGCAACAAAAAACTCATTTAGAGCTAAATATTACCTCCATCTATTATATCATTGCCTACATGAAAATTCTGAAGCAACAATTGATTTGATCAAAAACATTTGTGATTTGCCATTGCCTGGCTCAAAGCTTGGTTATTTTCCAAACCATAA
>QLIY01002935.1:0-15151 GCA_003260075.1 Phallusia mammillata | reverse complement strand
GCGGGAATCAATAGAAATCGGCAATTACTGGCAAATAAGATGTAACACCTAGTCAAGGCATTTTCGCAATCAGTTTGAAAGCATTTCTACAAAGGGTTTTTTATAATCACTATTTTTTTCAATAAAATGCAATTGTGCCATTTTTATCACACGCGAAAACAAAAAACGGGTTTGGCTATAGGAACTAGCGGATTGACCTTTATCGGTTTCAGCATCACTGATAGGTTTACACACAATAATAGATTACGTTTTGACTTTGTCAAGTTTATGATCGCAGCCCAGGGTTTTATTTGCAACTCGTTTGCAAAAGGCATAAGCGACCCACCGTTGTCTATAATCATACAGCACCCGACGGCAATCATGTTAATCAGTTGCAGGGTTGTTTTTGTACACACAACATATGTACAGATCTTGAACTACCGTTGACATAATAAACAAACAAGCAATATGACAGATTTGTGGCTAAGCCTAGCCCTTTGAGGGACCTAAACACAACCCAAGCAAAAATTTATGTCCGGGCCGTGTCCAAATACGTATGGCTTACAGGTGCAACCAAGTCTGGGTCGGACATGACAACCGTTTCTCGACCTTACATGAATGTATGGCTAAGGGTTGACATTGAAACACCCCCATACATGGGGCGTACCTCAGGATTATGTTTGGTCCATGTACGTTCCGTACCAACGGCCATACNCCTTTGAGGGACCTAACACAAGGCGCTTAAAGGTTAAGACCCAGCATTGGTGTTTCTTACCAAAGGTAAGGATTTAGGCCGAGAGTCGGATTTGGGGTAAGAGTTAAAACCTAGGGTAATCATACTTCACCGATTTCATGTTTACAACCGACATGGCTTACAATGGTTTATGCAACCATGTTGCAAAATGAAATTTTCGGCTGACAACAGTAATTTAGAAAAAGTTAAATTGCAGGGTAAAGGAAAGATCGATGGTTTGGGACGGTAAAACTATTTAGCTGTTTTAAAAAAACAAAACGGCTTTACTGTCTGCAACCAAGGTTTCATGCGTTGAAGCGTGAAAAAAATTACTTGTAGCCCATACGAAAGGGCCCAAACTATTTGTTCGAAAAAACGAAAAAGTTTAAACGAAAAGTCTTGTCTAATGATATTTTAACTGAACCCTTAGATATTTGAATCGTCACGTTGCATGCATACTTGTAAACTTTTATATCGATCAAAAATGTTAATTGATTACTTTGAGTTGTCTTGTATGTATCTGTCTTCTTACTTGCATGAACCTTTTAATTATGCGAAGTCAGTGAGCGATATAGGATAAGCGCTATCAGGTTTCATCAAAATTGCCACCAGCGCGAGTTTCCATGTAAATTGGGTAGCCATATCCGCATAATTAAAGCTTTAATTGGGTTGGCACCATCAAACACAAAACAGCTGTGCATATCACCCCGATAAAACTTATTGTAACATTTTTTGGATTTAGATAAAATAGAGATTTAGTTATTTCGACAGCTATGGCTTGATGCTGTATCCTGATTTTTACATATTCATGGCGGAGAACGCCGTCGACCATTGGTGCTATAGCACTGTCAGACTGCAAGGCTTTCACTCAACGGTGTGTGGCCATTATGTCATCTTGTTTCTTATGGCTATGGCGCGTGACATGTCGCTTGACGATTTTGTAGACTGTTTTTCAAGTAATTACCGTGCAAACGGGGGGGGGGATGCAACGCCTATTTCAAAAGCTGATGTAATTGCGCGTTGTTGTTGTTGTTGTTGTGAAATGCTTTTCAAACAAATAAAACGCGCAAACGATCGCTTCGTGCAAGAGCTATTTCAAAAACGGATTTAATTTTGCGCCTGTTTACGCGTGTGTGTGTGAAATAAAAAGATCAAAACGAAAAAACCGCGCACGAGACGCTCCGCTCATCCGACACGTAATCGCTCGCTCATCCAGTGAAACGCGACAGCTGGCGGACGACAATAGAAACGCAGATTAAAAAGTCTATGACGCACGCCACCTATTGGCGGTTTTCTGTCTTGGTTGTTTGAAAGCCATGATCCGCTTTCTTGCAACAAACAAACAAATTAATAAATATAGTTGACTCCGTCAAAACCTAAACAAATGATCCTATCTGTGAAACAGGAATTAACACAAAAGCAATTCCTATAGAATAAATAACTAAAAGTCTTAAACCAAGGTCAACAACACCTGAACACAGATACCTGCAAGGTTAAACAAGGTCACACAGGTACCTGCGGTACCTTTCAGGCTTTGGACTTGCGCAAGTCTTTCACAAAACGACACTTCCTTTGGAATTCCACGTAAAAAACACTTGTATAGGTTAGGGTTAGCAACGTCACCTGAAAGTCAGGACTTCCTGCCCCCAAAAGGTAAGACTTCCTTCGGAAGTGCGAAATCTTCAAGAATAAAAAGTCGGAAACACTTAAAGGGTCACAAGGTAAGACTCTCTTCGGAAGTCACATCTTCAAGAAAGGGGAAGTCCTGATCTTCAAGACATCTTCAAGAAAGGGGAAGTCCTGATCTTCAAGACATCTTCAAGAAAGGGGAAGTCCTGATCTTCAAGACGTCTTCAAGAAACGGAAGCCGGAAACCAAGACGTAGCCAAGACTTCCTGCGGAAGTCTTAAGACGTCTTCAAGGTCAAGGTCAAGGTCAAGGAAACCGGATATCTTGCACGGAACATGAGATCGTACGATACATCTTACTACTACTACTAACCATATCAGCCTCCAAATAGCAGAAAAAAAGCTCCTATTGCTGTTCTTTCAATGATGGCAATCATAAGGTGGGTATTTCCCAGAATGCCAGTGACGTCATTGTTAGTGTTGTCATCCTATGTGACGTAATCGAAACCAGTTTCAACAAGAACTTCGAAGGAATGAATCCTGAAATCAAAAATTGTCTGCGTCTCGATTGAGTTGGGTTGAAAAGGTTGATGACGGTTGTTGCGAATACTCTTCACTTGAAGTTGTGTTGGGATGAGGGACGTTGGCTTCACGCTATTCAATAGAAGCGACACGTCGTAAACTTAATTTTCATTGCGCGATGGTGGTGTTGAGTAAAGTGAGGGTCAACTGTGGATGACGGTGATTTTGAAGTGCTGGTATTTGATTTCCTTAAATAAGGTGCAGCAAATTATCTGCTGCAAGTTGCAGTGTCTCAAAGCACTGCAGTTCACATGCAATTGCTGCGGTCCTATAGGACGTGGTATACCACGCAAGTCTTCGATTGCAAATTTCGTTTTCTGGAACTCGGAAGAGATGGTCTGTGACTCAGTCTAATAGAACTCATGTCAATTTTGGTTTATAATTAGTTTAGACGCGAGGAGGGTTGCCTTTGTTACGGAATTATTTCGGCAGATGTGGGAATTCGGCTCAAAGATCTTTCGAGTGGCGATATTTAATCTCCAATCGACCTCTTATGCCTAATCCTATATCTTACACCAATACTACCTCTCTAATTTGGAAACGGTCCGAACCCTGTAATAACGGCTCACCACTAAGCCAAAGAGAGACCACAAGCTGGTTTCACTAATGGGCGCCTTGTTTAGTTGAAACGATAAAATACATGTGCATAAAACAACTCGTACTTCTGATTTCCACAAGTTCCACTTAATTCAACGTAAACACCAATACAACACAAGACGAAAGAATACGATGTAACTCGCACGGCGCCCAGAGGAAGACTGACTTTCATTAGTTTCCTCACACGTGCGACGCAGTCAATTACGGGGAAGAAACAATCACGTGACGACCAAAGGCACATCCGGGTAACGATAAGAACAATCATGCGTAAATTAATAACAGGGAAGGGGGGAACATGGAAACGCGAAAAAGCAACTATAACAATGTGAAACAAATAGGTAAATGGTGTGAAGTAAAACAAGGTAAATGTCCAGAAAGCAAAGTAAGTGACAAAGCAAACCAATTAAACTCAACAATAACAGAGTAATAAATGTCGTTGGTGAAGAAACACAATACACATCATTGCAAACGAAACGATTATAAGTGCACGTAGGTGGGTGAAAATAAAGGAACCGAATTACAAAAGGGGAAAAGCGCTAAAAAATTCCCCACATTCCCTCCAACGCAAAACTGTCCTCCTCCCGCTGGACAACCGGCTAAACCATCGTTTCGGGTGAACATCGCACTGGTTGACGACGTACGCGAGGCTGCATTCTACACGCATCCGAATTTCCCCGAGGATTCGACCCGGTTGTGTCTTCCTGTAAAACGGCTTTAGGTTTGTACTGCAGGGGTTTGAGACTGTGGTATTGGATGTTCCGACGGTTCTTCCGTAGGACAGGGGAATGTACCCGTAGTTGCCTTTAACCTGTTAAAATGTGCAGTTTGCCACTTGCCTGTCGCATCTTCAATCACGTAGTTCACGGGACCGGTAATATCGGTGATCTTGTAGGGTCCTTTGTATGGATACTAAAGTTTTTTGCTTTGTCCAATCGGGACGACGGGTTCGTTAACAATACAAATTTGTCTACCGAGTCCTTGTTGTCGTTGATTGTACCGGTCTTCCGCTTCCGTTGCGTCGCGAGACTCTCTCTTACCACCTCTTCCGCAAACCATCTAGGAACTGGTCAATCTCCACTCCATATGAATGTGTGCTGTCACACACCAAAAACCCAATCAAGGCTGCCGGCAATCGCGATGGTCGCCCGGTTAAGAGATGGCGAGGAGCTTCTCCCGTTACATCGTGGGCACTCGCGTTGTATAGGCAGCCACCACCCCTGGTAATGCTTTGTCCCACCGTCGGTTATCTTTCTGTATATAATTGAGGATCATGGTGATAATGGTCTTATTGTTGCTTTCGACCCCTCCGTTCCCAGGCGCGTGGTAGGATGTCGTGCGACTTTTTCTACATCCCTGTCACGTTCCCGTTTGCACGGTTACGCAAAAGATGGGACTGACTATCGGAAGTTCTTTAACAGCAGTAACGCTCGTGTACTCTGATCGGCAGCAAACCCTTTCCTTTTACATTTATTCACGTTCAACCATACGTACTCAAAACGACAAACAAACAATCCAGCACTACTTCGCAGTTATCTCTCAATTCTATCTTATATTCTATGTGTCTTATGTTATTAGATGGGCGCTCTTATATAGCATGCGTAACAATAACGGGGAAAAAGGCGTTAACTCGCTGTGACGATTTCCTTCAGATAAAACAATGATGACTTGCACCCCGTAACAGCGCGACCTGATAAGTTGGCACATTGAACACATAAACAAAAGAAGTGGTAGTGTGAACGGCGATTCGCAACAAAAGACTTGACCCACACAGTAAACCTCAAGCGGTTGCGGGATAACGTCGCTTGAGAACTGGGTTGCGAGATGATGTCATGGGGCGGTCTAGACTCTAGAATATTTGTGACACAACCCCGTTTTTAAAAGGAGATTTTCTTCAAACAAGAAAATCTCGCGCAATCTGACACAAATGTTCCCACAACTCATCAGTGCCATCCGAAAGTCAAAGCTCTTGCTTGCTGAAGATATCGCTTTTCCTATCCAATGTTTTCTTTCGTTGCCTTTTCCCTGCTTACGTCTGCACCGGAACCACGTGTGGAAATCCCCCTGATAGCGACATGGCTTCGAATCTCGGAAGGACGATTGCGCAAATTCGTTTCCTGACTGCATTTGTTGTTTCATCTGTTGGCGGGTTGGCAAGAACGACGGGAGACGGGTAAACGGGCTTGACACGTTACTCTCACTGGTCGGCGCCACGACAGTACGTGTAACGGTGCTCTTCTCCGTCGTCTGGTTTGAAGAAACCGTCTCGCCTCCCTCCACTGAATGCAGTTGTACGTTAACCAGCTCCTGAGATAACTCTGCTTGTTGCCCAACGGTCATCGTCTCAGGCGTGGCGTTTTGCTTCGTCGCTTGTTGTGTCGCAGAAGCCGACTCTTCTTTGTCACACATCTGCATTTCCTCTTCAATGCATCCCTGCGAAGCATCCTCGTCATGCTGGTTAAACAGAGCATGAGCCTCGGCGCTGTCCGCTGCTTTGCTAATTGGCCCTGGAATGCGCTCTTGTTCATCCTCCACCAGGTGGACACGATCCGGGTCGACTGACTTGTTCACACAAAGCTTATGCGCGTACGTCAGGTGCTCTGGACACTCGGCCACATTAGATGTCACCGTGTTTGCTTTTTCTGCACGGCGGTTCATAGCTTCCAGCTCAAGCTCAAGCTTCTTCATCGCCAGCTCGTGCTCCATGGCTTGGCTTCGTTGCCGTTCTTCCCTTTCGGCCTCAAGGTTTCTCTGCCGTTCTTCTCTTTCGGCCTCAAGGTTTCTTTGCTCGATCTCACGTTTTTTCTGTTCAGCCTCACGATTAGCCCTTCGCTCTTCACGTTCATTCTCATGGTCCTGTTTCACCTGATCATCTACATACTTGCGTAGCTCTTCGTCAACGAGCCCCAATTGCTTCCCTAATTGCACGTACTGCAATCCAGACGCCATTGCCGATCTTACAGGGGTTAGTGTTCAACTTCGCGTTTTTAAGTCAGATCCCGGACGAGCCCCCAGATGTCACGTTCCGTTTTCACGGGTACGCAAAAGATGGGACTGACTATCGGAAGTTCTTTAACAGCTAACACTCGTGTACTCTGATCGGCAGCAAACCCTTTCCTTTTACATTTATTCACGTTCAACCATACGTACTCAAAACGACAAACAAACAATCCAGCACTACTTCGCAGTTATCTCTCAATTCTATCTTATATTCTATGTGTCTTATGTTATTAGATGGGCGCTCTTATATAGCATGCGTAACAATAACGGGGAAAAAGGCGTTAACTCGCTGTGACGATTTCCTTCAGATAAAACAATGATGACTTGCACCCCGTAACAGCGCGACCTGATAAGTTGGCACATTGAACACATAAACAAAAGAAGTGGTAGTGTGAACGGCGATTCGCAACAAAAGACTTGACCCACACAGTAAACCTCAAGCGGTTGCGGGATAACGTCGCTTGAGAACTGGGTTGCGAGATGATGTCATGGGGCGGTCTAGACTCTAGAATATTTGTGACAATCCCATTAGGCGTAATAATTCGGCGAGCAAGTGGCTTTGGAAGTTCGAACCGCGGTCAGAGTTAACGATCTCCGGCACCCTCATGTACGGTAAACCAATTTGGATATAACAAACTGGCCGTCCCGTTAGCTGTTTGATTTCGCATCAGCCAGGCTCTCACGTATTTTGTGAAAAGGTCACACGCCACTAAAATAAACTGGTTACCCGACCGGGTTAGGGGTAAAGGTCCTATAACGTCCACTTCGATCCATTGCATTGGCCTGTCCTCTTGTGAAGGCACGAGCAGGGCTTGAAAATGACGCGTAGGTTAGGGTTGCCATTCGTCAGGATTTTCCCTGACATGTTAGGGAATTTAGTGTTTAAATCTGCGTCAGGGAGAAATGTTAAAATGTACTTTAAGTCAGGAATTTAACAAAAAAATACATATGTATATATATACTATGAAATTAATGTACCAACGTTTCTAGTAGTTAGCTACAACCGCGTCTATACCATGAAACGTAAAGAGGTAAACTGACGGCGTACAGGTTAACGTACATGTTACTGTTTGGTGTGTGTGCGCGCGTAACAACACCTGTTTGTTACTAGATGTAACAATTTGCGTTAAATACACAAATAAAAATCCGCGTCTCAAGAAAACACAGCATTCGATGCTACATGAGAACGTGGGAAATTTCATTTCCTTAACTGTGTACCTAATATGCAGGGAACTTTTTAACAACTAAAAGTCGAATGCGTGAGACATAAAAACATTTTTAAAGTGGCATTTTTCTTTAAATTTAAAAAGGTCCTTGTGACTCAAATTTACTAAACAGAAGCCTACGCAGAAAGTAATTGACAAGGTCAGAGTATCGTATGTAACGTTTTCTCGTGTCGCCGTCCGTGTGACTTACGAATATTCTAATTTATTCCGGAATAGAAGTGTTTGGATCGCAAAAATTGGTTAGGCAACGGTTCTCAAACTGGGGTCCGTGGTCCTTTAGGACATTTTGCGGGATCTCGAAAAAGTGGAAGTAATTCTATATTCTTATTTGGCGTCAGTTTGTGCAACTGGATCAGTTGAAATCAAAGTTAAAGTGAGAATCAACCGTCTCCATTGTTAAACAATAGGCTTTATTGCATGACAACTAACAAAAATGCAATTGTTCGCGCACAATTGTAATGTTTTTGTCTTGTCTGTGATGTCAGATTTGGATCATTGTTATGCGCAATTTTGCATAACTAGCTAAAATCCTGCAATCAACTTTCGTTTTTCTGAAATACACATTCAGACTTACGTTAACACATTTAGACTTAAAGTTTGAGAAAAACTGGGTTCACGCAACCGAGATAAATTTTGTCAGGGATTGTGTTTCATAAAATATGGCAACCCTAGCGTAGGTCTTTTATTGGATTGGCAGGTGGCATAGTTGCGGCAAAATGTTTCGACAGAATCGCGCCATTTATACAGTGCCGGATTAAGGGTCTGCTGGCCTGTAGGCACGTGTCTACTTTGCCTAATGGTTAATCCGGCACTGCATTTATACCAAAAAAAGCGTTCCGCCATCTTAGCCAGCGTGTTGGCCATGCCCAAATGCCCTCCGCCATGTACATTATCATGAAGATTTGACATCGCTTCCTTAACTAAGCTCTGTGGCAAAACAACTGCTTAGCGACAATTCAATTCAGCCAGTATCCAAGAAAAAGATGTTGTAATAGCGTGAACATACACACGGAATATGTACATATGGTTTTGCCAAGTTAGGGAGAATAATTGAAGCTTGTCTCTATCTGTACTAATTTATCAAGCTTATTTTAAACAGAAAAGAAGATGTAGCCTAGATTTAATGACTAAGAGCTTATATTTGTTTAGTAATTTTAACTATCCTTATTTAATAATGACTCTGGGACTTATATATCCGCGGGTATTGTAAATTATTTGAATTATTTGATTATTTGATTTGAATGGAAAAAAAATTATTTGATTATTTGAAAAATTATAAACCTTTATTTGATAACAGCCCTACAAATTACCCTAATTCGGCGCAACGATTATGGAAAGTGGATCTCATTGAGAGGAACTATGCTTCCTATGACCATAAGAAAAGGTGCTGCAAGCGAGGAGATACACGAGACTGACGTAAAAAGGGGAAGCTTATTCGACGTTGACTTCGATTAAACGAGTGCTTATCATTGGGTGCATCTAAAACATACAGGATCACTTGGATCACTTGGATCGCTTGGTGCATTATCATCACAGCTTGGCGCACCTTTATAACACTTGGTGCACCTATCGGTTAGCGCACCTTTATATGGCTTGGTTCACATTTATATCGCTAGGTGCACCTTTATATCGCTTGGTTCACATTTATATCGCTTGATGCACATTTATATCAATTGGTTCACCCAGCACCTTTATGCCACTTGCCGTACCTTTATATCGCTAGGAAAATGTGCGCGTAGCATTATACAGGTGCACCAAGCAAAACAAAGTTGCACCGAGCGATATAAAGTTGAACCGGCCAAAATACAGGTGCACCAAGTGGAATAAACGTGCACCAAGCGACATAAAGGTGCATCAAGCGATATAAAGGTGCATCATGCGATATAAGGGTGAACCAAGCGATATAAATGTGCACCATGCTATATTAAGATGCATCAAGTAATATCAAGTTGTACAAAAGAATATAAAGGTGCACCAAACGATCCAAGTGATCCAAGCGATCCTGTATATTTTAGATGCACCGCTTATCATCTGGTGTTTAAGAGATGGCCGGAAAATAGTAAACGTATTTGGGCAAAATGAACCGTTTACATTGATGCGTTTTAAGGAAGAATTAGGAAAACCTTATGCACGATTATGTTTTTACGTCAGTGAAGATTAAGAACTACCCGACATCAAAAAAGGGTTTGTTAGTGTATCATGTGACCTGATTGCAAAAGATACAGAAAAAGAGTGCGTTAGTAATAAAAGTCGCCAAGAAATTTAAAATGATACAGACGGTTTATCGTTTTTCGACACCGCGGATGCAATCGACAGTATCCCTTGTCCGAAATCGAGATTCATGCTGATGAATGTTTAAGCAAATAGCAAACCGCGTTTGCATGTGGTACCACAGAGGACAACATCTGTATGAAGTTAGAAGAGGAAGAGAACGAGTGATTACGCAGTCTCGGATGGTGGCTGTAGTACAACGAACACTCCGGCTGCGATAAAAGTAGCAATTGTTAAAGCTTTGGAAATTGCCAAAAATAGTAAATCAGAAGCACAAACAATAAACATTCAAGTACGAAGAAATTTTGCTTTTCGCGTGTTCCACAATTTCTTTATGATGCCATTCCATGAGGAATTGGGAAAAAACGCAACATGTCTTATAACATCGAATTCATTGGTAAAGCGGGAGGAATATCCAGAGATTGCTATACAGATACGTCGCATAGGCGTGATTTAAGTTGCCAATAAGTCGTATAGCTGGCCTTGACTGCGCTTTTATGTGTCTAACACATAACGACCAAATGTCGATTCGATGATGGAGGTCAAACAACAGTCTTTTCCTGAAAACGAGGATGGGAGTGGATATGAGCCTGTATGTGGGACTGTTGGCGTTGTTGATGGTACAGCGTGAACTATTGGATATCTCGCTTAATCGCACTCACGCTATAATTTACCTTACTGCTGTAAGTATATTTACTAAGTTAGAGCTCAGAGCAGCGACAGCAGACAAAGAAGTTGTAGAGATTTTCGATACACATCAGGCTTGCGTGATGCTGGAAAGTAGAGGTGATCCCACAAAAGCTACGTTGAAAAAATAGAGATAATGTTTTACAGTGAGTTCCAAGGTTTAAACACTTGTTTTACTTTACTAACTCGATTGTTTTTCAGATCTATTTTTATTAAATCAAAAATTGAGCCGTGTCTTCCTGTTCTGGTTGGCATTGCGGAGGGTTTGGAGTGCTACAACATCCGAGATGTTGTAAAAAATCACTCCGAATTGCTTCAGCCTGTCTTCTGTCTCAATAGTTTCCTCCAAATACGGAAGCCTTTATTTGCAGAGGATGGAAGTGTACTGACCTATGAAAGGTAGACAATAGGAACACTCCGAATCTGACTCAAATCTGACCAAACAAACCTATTGCTGAATAAACCAAGTCTAAATGACGCCAAGCATTACAGTTAACATCTACAAGTCTATTTTGTGACAAAACGCAATAACAGCGCTACAAGCGATTGAACATTGCACGAGTACCAAACAGCACTGAGTTATTATCTCACTGAGTCTCTGTCTTCTCTATTCTCTATATTTTAGGTTTTGAAATGCTTGTTTATATAGCGATAGGGTCACGAGATTAGTTGCGTAACACGTACACGCGAAATGCTTATTATGTTCTGCCATAGTTGCAAACACTTACGTGTGAAAAGTCGTTTAAGACGTTGCAAACACTTAGTGCGAAAGGTCGTTTAAGATATTGCAAACAAAACAAAATACATAACTAATATTGCATGTGACACAATGTTTGAATTTAAAGTCCAAAGTTTGATCCATGAAATCCAGAGTCCGATACAGAAGCAACAAAAAATGAAAGAAATGTACACGAGCAAAGCATTTCTCGATTTTACTGATTGCTGAATGATGGTAAACGCAACCGTGAGTGCCTTTACTTTTTGGTAGACTTGCTGACATCAAGTAACATCTGTTGTATTTTTCTTTAGAATTGTTTCCACTTGAATTCCAGAAGCTCATGAAATTTTTAACAGGATCTGCCTCTGTGCCACCTCTTGGGTTGCCAAATGATTTAAGTATTTCGTTTCTTCATGAATGTCGCTTGTCGCCGGGCGGAACGAAATGCAGCCCAGTCAGAAAATATCTCGGAGTTATCCCCGGGCCAAACTAGGGATTTGGGTCTTTGTTCGAATTAGCAGTGGTTTATCTTAGATTAACTCAGATGAGTGTTCATACACATTTTTCTAATTTGAGGTTGTGGAGACGATGTTTTAACAAGTAAACAATATTTTAATTCATGTTATTGCAAACTATGTTAATCTTGTGGAAAACTGTTTCTATGATTATCTGCGATAACCCATGGGTAAATCGTGGAAGTGCCGATGGTATTTTCGGAATCTTGTGTTATTGCCAAATCAATGACTTTACATCAAATTTACTGTTTAAAAAAGTTTAAATTTGTATCTAGCCTACATAACTAATACCCTATAGGCCGACATAAAACGCGTGGGCATATAAATTATCAATAGAGCGTTTTTTACACTAGCTGTACACATTTTTTTCGTTGTTGAAACATACAATGCACAAACTATGCGAATATTTTAAAATTATTGGCTGGTTTCGTCACTGCGAGTCCAGTTATTCCCGCGTTTTATCTTTTTGAAAGAGTTTGGCAAGGGACCAGACTTGATTTCGCTACAACGATTTAGGTTTTGGCGGGTGGCGCGTGTTTAGGTGGATTTAAGTTGTTTGAAGTCCGTTAGTGCATAAAATACTTAGTGTATTTGTTTAGACTCTAGGTATTAATTAAAGTTTGTGGAATACATTGCTTCATGAAACAAGCCATAAGGCAGCAGGTTTGTGGAATGTATAATGACATATGTAAAAGTCTTCTAGATGTAGGCCACGTTAACTGCTAGCAACACTATATTTACATTTTTCCAACTTACTCTGCATATGTTACATCTTATTTGCCAGTAATTGCCGATTTCTATTGATTCCCGCATTTCCTCAGTACAACTTGTGTTGTAATCTATTGCGTTGTGTGACGTAATAATCGACTACCAGTTTTGTGTGATAACGCAGCGTGATTTAGTCCTTTTCGTTGCTGACTTCCGTGGAGCACGGTGCAGCGTCGGTTTTATTAGAAAAGCCGTTTATTGTCGTGTTGACGATTATTGGTGAGTCACTTTGTATATATATGTGTTTAATGACTCCAAAACGTGAATTACTACAATAAATGCGAACTTAACTGCAATGACTTAAAATGTCATTTCGCTTTGTAATATTTGTACTGTACGTGTAGTTGGGTTCATTCATCCAACCATAATTTTTTTTCTTAGGAGTATTGCAATTCACATCTTACAAGGATGCAACAATTGACAACATCGAAAATGAAGTTAAAGTTTCTCTGGCTGGTGTTGGGGATTGGAATGGGAGGCGCGAGGAGACAAGAAAAAAGAAATTGAAAATTCAAAAATGAGAGTGACAGCAACACCAGTGCGGACACCATACCATGTGAAGACTGCGATGACATGGAATGAAATCCAGGTTTGGGGCAAAGGTTGCATCTGGCAAAATGGCAAAATACTGCCTAAACAACTTTTGCCCCAACCTGCCGTTTAAACTGTTCGTTTGTTTATTATATTCGTTCCCCAACTTACCCTGTTTGCCCACTGTTACCCTATCTAAGTGCGCGTAAGTACAATGACAATAAATAATTGTAGCGGGTATTTTGCATTTGGTGTAAAGCAGGGATACGTTTGGCCAGGCTACTTCCACGTTAGGCCCATATATAAGGCCCTACCTAGGGAAATCAGCGATAATCTAACATGGGCCCGATGTTACCTTTCCTGTCTCCCGCCAGTGATAAATCTATGGGGTATCTCCGATCAGCAAGTTATGGGCCATACTAAACTCGAAGATATTTCGACTAAGGCCCGCACAAAAATTTCCGACTGGGAGGTTTCTTCCTACTGTGAGCACTTGTGCTATTAGTGTGGTCCTGCCAATTCGTATAGAAACGCAAGAGGAGATGTTGAATGTCTTTCACTGTGCTATCACGTGTGAAATTGGGTTTGGACAAGTTTAAATGTGCTATTGATATGCTTTTTGTTTGTTTTGTTTAACTTTACTGTAGTCACAAACATGTTTTTGTAATTGGTTGGAAATAAGACGCGGCCCAAGGGCGTGCTCATTAGTTTGCGAGTCAAAACCAAGTCATGCACCTGTTTTCTGAAAACTTTTCTTGAACTGTGTGTGTTATGCTCTCTATGGCATAAGCATATCGGTTCGCTACCGGTATTGATAGTGTCATGATTCCAGAAGAAGAAAAACGAGTAATCTAGTAATGAACGTGAGTTTTAATCAGTCATACTGCGGCAAAGATTCCCCTTCTCATAGGCCTACTCTTACGAATGAGATTTATGCGAGCGCGTAATACAAACTTGTTTTATGATATCGATGTCCATCAGCAAACACCTAACCTTCAGGTTACCTAATCGGGTTACTCGACAAATTTTTAGGACTCTTAAGAGTTTGTATTTTTTTTGTACATTTTTATAAATCATAGGTGTTGCGCTCCTAATCTTATGCGAAGCCGTCTTTTTCGGTTTAAATATCTCATTTCAAGATAGTTCCATTTATGTATTTTAAAATGTAGTTGATTTTAAAATTCATCTTTAATGCTCAAACAAACACAATTATGATGGGGTATGTACAGCTTAATAAAGTTTGCATGTTTATGATTTTGCAACACACGCGTTAACAATACCTTTTTTGACCACATATGCAATGTATTGTACAAGCATGGCTGAATGGTTACATACAACCATAGGCGCCGAGTTTTGCAAAAATGCAAGGTGGCGGACTTAAAGTATGACGTAATTTTTGTGACGTCACTATTGCGTGCTACCACATGAGCTCAAACTCAAAGCCCAACAAACTTCCCATGGAATCCAACGTTTGTCAAAATCATAAAATTTTTGAAAATAGTATTTATTTGGAACACTTTGGTGTGTAACGTTTATCATTGGTTTAGCAGCGTTTAAAACAATGTTTTGTCACGTTGTTGTTGCTTTGCATCACCTAAAAGGCAATTTTCCGTGGCCCGCGGCATCGTTAGCAAAAAATAAAAATATTGATATCTTGTTAAATATGACCGTCTTGTTTTGTTTTACTAACACGTCGAGTGTTCACCAATGGAAAAGTAATGAAACTTTAACTCGAACTCATTATATCACTTCGTCAAAAGAATTCAACCTTTGTGATACACAATTATGATGAAATAATCCGAACTTAGTTTGATCATCAAAGCGTAATCTTCAGAATCCGTTCAGTTTTTTGTGTTTACTGTATTGCAGGGATTGTAGAATTCAAGCAGTGTGCTAATTCTACCTTTCAGTCTCTTGAC
>QLIY01002932.1:0-15169 GCA_003260075.1 Phallusia mammillata | reverse complement strand
CCATTTTTCGCCGCAACGTCACGTACTGTTAGCCAGTGCGTTTGAGTGTTGTAAAACCAGCTGTCACACTTGTTAATTTTTACGATGTACACATATAATGAAAACACATATAAAACATACCCCCCCCCCTAATGTTTATGATTAAACTACTTTTCAAGTCCGTGCATAGTGTTCCAAAGTAAAAATAGTAACTGATTAGCTGAATTGCAAAAATTGATTCTTTTCCCACTATGTTGATAGGTTAACATGAGAAACATGTTACCAGACGCACCTTAACAACTGTTCTGCATTGTATTAAGTTGTTCTGGTTTGAGTTACAAAATGTTTCTCTGTGGATTTTTACCGCAAATACACGATTGCAAGTCCCGTCCTCTGCAATTGTGCTTTAACTAAATTAAACTTCATGAAGCAACAAGCGCTACCAAGTTAAACAACCTGTTGATATAAAGTGCACTCCACTGCCACCCAGCGTTGTCTTGAGTGTAATTCCTTTAGTGATATTTTATCATCATCTGTGGTATTTCTGCAAAAAATTTACATACATAAACTATTTAACATTTTTTAACAATCTTCCCTCCCCTTTTCTGTGTCATTTTTGCAAGCACTCGTGCATGAAAACCACTACCTACTGCGCTCTATCCCCACCTAGAAACAAAACTTGTATGTAAATGATGTCGAAATACGCTGCGTGTGACAGTTTTTTTGTAATCGTCGCCAGTTAAATGGATAAAAATACGCAAAGCAGTGTATTTGTCTAAACATTAGTCAACAAACTGTTTTTGTACTGGTATGTAAACCTGTTTGGTCATTGTTGTATTGTGGAAGTAACAATACTTATTAACGGAAAACATTTCGGAACACCCTCCACACGTAAACGCGATTTTTATAAAGCCACAAGTACTCGGTGAGTTTCCTACTGCTTTCTTTTCACTATAGTGTTTTGGTTGGTAACCTTGTGTTTCTTTTAAACGCACGTGTTTGCTTGTACCTGTAATCTTGGGCGGAAGTGCAAATTAAAACCTAATAACAAATCATGCTATCTTACCATTTTTCGCCGCAACGTCACGTACTGTTAGCCAGTGCGTTTGAGTGCTGTAAAACACATATAAAACATTAAACCCGAACTTTAAAACCCAGTGACACAAAAGTCTTTAACCTGATGCAAGCACCAGTATAATGCGCATCAAGAAAATGCACAAGTGGAGAACACATGTGGGTTGTAAAATAAAAAGCGCGTAATGAAAAAGAGAAACTGTTAAAAGGGCGCAATAAACGTAAATGAGTTTGGTACTAGTTGTGTTAGGCGTAAAACAAATCGTACAAAATAACGACGTTATAATAGAAAAGCTATTTACAGAATGACAAAATTAAATGTATATTGTAAAACGCGCAGTGACAAACTTTGTACAGCAAATATCATGATACAAAAAAACTGGATGCGCCTTGTAACAGGTCGGCATGAAATTTTAAAATGTGCAACGTTAGAAATAATAAATTCATGTATATATACAGAATATTTAATAAACAAAGAGTTGTCTATGCATCACAATTAAACACAAACTCAGTTAGCTTCTTGAGGGTACAATAAAAACTTAACGGGAAAATTGAAATACGATATTCTGCAGTCCGTTGGTTCAAAATTTGAGAGAAAGGGCTCCAATTTTTTTCTGTTTTATCTTTATTGCCTTCACTTGTTACCGAGTCTTATCAACTTTCAATTATTACCAACACAAAAAACGGTACTTAAAATAATGGCTATAGCTAATGGCAACAATATTTTTAAACCGTTAAAGAAAGAAAAATATGCAAGCAATCGGTGAACCACAAAAAAGGTAAATTGTAAGCAGTGAAATAACAAATTTTCTTTCGTCGTTAAAGATTTACTCCTCCTCGATGACTTGATTTGAAACTATTTAAATTACTTCTCTAAAATTTTACTATGTTTTAAGAAAACGCCACCTAGTGTGCGGAAACAATACAGCGTCATATTAATGAAAACAACTGCAGATCGACGAGTAAAAATGTCAAATCATTAGGTAGGTTGTAACTTTTACAGTGAAGGAAAGAAAAACGAATAAGAAATAAACTAAATAACAACAGAAACAGATCGATACACGGCTCGGATAACTAGTAGGTGACCGATATAGTTAGAGTGACAATTGTGCAAACATTAGGAGGCACGTTCTACAATTTACTCTTTATTCCTTTTTAGTTTGGAACTGATGCCTTGACTAGTTGAAGATTGATTGTCTGTAATATGAACGTATTTCATTTAGTCAAGCATGTACCAATTGAATCCCAGCGTTTTCGTAACAAGATTAGTAGTTAGATCTGTTGAAACGCCATTTTTAATTTGCAAATAGCAAACAGTTTTTCAAGGTTGTAAGTACTAGGTAAACAATTAAAATTCGCTTTAATCACATAAAAATGCAAACGAGAACAAAAAAATGTTTTTATATGCTTGCCTGCGTCACAACCATCCGAATCTGATGATTAAAACCATGTTGATTGAACTACGTTTTTCTCCGTCTGGCGCTGATCTCCTGAGACTGTAATGCCTAGAAAAAACGAGTAGAGAACACTGAATAATCAACAACATTGATATGCTTTTTAAGGTTGTGAAACGAATCAGCAACCTTTTAAAGGTGCTTTGTTAAACCGTTTCGCGCTTTTAGTCAAGTGAGATCCTTCTGAGTTCTTACCTTTTGCAGTATTTACTGTACATTCTCTTAAATCTGATTCGGTGAAATCAACGTTCACATTTCCTCCTTGTCGAACTGGTTAGAAAAACAGGAATACCGTTTGGAAGTGTTTTACAACTAAACGCCTTGCGCGTTCCGTACCGTAATCACGTTCTAAAATCTAATCGTTTTGCATGCTTCGTGTCAGTGAATTATTTCGAGGTAAGTACAATAACTGTGTATTTGCTTTTTTTGAACAGCGACACCCCCCCCCCCCCCCCCCCCCCCCCCCCCCCCCCCCCCCCCCCCCCCCCCCCCCCCCCCCCCCCCCCCCCCCCCTGTGTGCAGTTCATGTTGTTGTGACAATTAAGAAGTGGAACTATATACTGGCAATGTCACGTTATTATTTTAGTATCGCACCTTTATTTATATTCATTGTATCAGCTCCAACCGTATATTCCACAATAGTTGAATCTTGCAATGAAAAGTTATTTATGTTTCCCTTATGAATGACTGTAAAAAAATGCATACGGATGAATCTTTAATTCAATTGTTTTAAATGCATAATATTGTGCCACTACTAACTGTTTATCAGGCAGAATACTCCATTTCGACGGCGCCATCATTTTGGACGTCTTTATGTGGTGTTAAACACCGAGCGCTATAAGAGCACTAGAATGTTGGTTTTAGGCCTAATTGTTAGTTTTATTCTTTGACTGTTCTGTATGATCGGCTCAACACGTTTTCAGGTATTTTTTAATAATATACCTAAAATCGTTTGGGTTTACCACTGTTCTTAACTGTGGTTCTTATAAATTAAATTCCTATAAATCTATGAAATTAAATTTTTTACGTATTTGGGGACAAACCTACGTTGATCTATATAAATATTACGCAAGAACTATGGTTGAACTTCAGTTTATGAACATTTGTTAATGGAAAAAACTTACCACAAATTTCAGAAATTTTACAATTTACAGCGATGTTTTTAAAAGAAATCCCAAGCGACCCTTTTTTAAACCATAGAAACACTTGTTTGAGCGCTCTCATCCGGGCTATATGTTTACACTGTGTTTATTTGGTTAATTCGTTCATTTTGCGTTCAGTAAGTTAATGTTTGTAACTGTTTATACTGTGATAAACAAAAACAAAAAAATTTTTAAGTAGGATTATTGAATATTATTTTGCAAAAAAAACGACATGAAGGTAATTGGCATAAAGCTAATTTTAAAAATTAATACATAACTGTACATAACCAATTACTTACAACTCCCCCCCCCCTGAAAACTAAATAAAAAACTCAAAATGATGCAGTAACCTACCATTTGAGTTTTTAGGTGGAGTTGTTAAAAATGGGTTGATTGAAAATTCCCCGTCGGATCCGAGACCAAAAATGATACTGTTGTCATGTGATGTAATGATAGTTTTAAATTCAATGTCTTCATCAGGATCTCTATTTTCATCAGGATCTAATTGTTTAAGAGGCAGTGAATGATCAACGTGTGACTTTCCATACAAATCTGGAATTTCTTTTGTTGTTTCTGTGCACTCAATCCATTGCGGACATTTTTCGAGTTTAAGTGTGGCTGTTGTGCATCCGGGCCTTATCAAACAAGAACAACACCCCCCCCCCCCCCCCCCCCCCCCCCCCCCCCCCCCCCCCCCCCCCCCCCCCCCCCCCCCCCCCCCCCCCCCCCCCCCCCAAGGTTTTAATTTAAAAAAATAAGGGGAAACTGTAATTTAAAAAGGATTTCAACAGATTGATTAGCAGATTGAAAAAACGTTTAGTATTCACCTGATTTGAAATGAATTTAAGCAAACTTCAGTCCTGTTTTTAGTAGAGCTTTCCCAATTATTACCAATTAAGTCATCAAATACCGACAGATACAAGATTCGTGTTCTGCTTTCTGCCACCCAAGGCTCTTGAAGTTCACCCTTTATCTTTTTATTTTTGCTCCAAAGGTTGGAAATCCACTTAACAGGATTGGCTTCAAACCTGCAATGCAACCACGTTAACTTTTAATAGTAATACTTCGAACACACTGTCTTGCCATGTAAAGTGTGTTGTGTTAAATTGATGTTCCAGTTTATTCTGATAATAAACCGTTTCAACATCCTTCCATTCTAAACCATCATCACTTTCTTTCACCTGTATTTTAAAGAAATTAAGAAACCTAACATTTTGTAAACAACAACAACACTGCTATTGTATGTTACCACAATCATTTGTCGATCTTTTGATACGAAACAAGTCGGTAAAGTGATTGAAACAGCTTTCTTGAACCGTAGATAGTTCGGTTCGCATTTGAGCCTTGGTGTAAAGTGAATCTGCAAAGATATCTTCATAATAATCAAGTAAAGGAAATCGCTTTGCATACTAATTAGTTCAAAAAATATCGCTTATGACATGATGTTCTTTCTAGCTGATCTTTTACCGTTTCTTTTCGCTTATCCGTATTCAGTCGTTTTCCGTAGTAAGAAGTCAGTTTAATTGTTGTTGGGCGGTCCAAAGCATTTTGTGGAATGTCAACAATACATCCACCAACTTCAAGTGCTTTTCCCTCCGATCCAACATCTGATGACGTGGTTTGGATAAACTCGTAATCGTCCTTTAAAAAAATAGACCAGGTTTGTGACTTATAAACGTTACGTAGTTAAATTTTATCGAAAATCCAATAAGGCATGTACTGTTACAAGCAGTTAATTTGCTCAAAAAATTATACTCGATCTTGAAGTTTTCTGAGTGTGGGTTCCACGATTTTTTGTGCGGATTCAGACAAATCCATCGAACGAAGACTAGTTTCATATGACTTAATATTGAACAAGCAACCAGCAACCAGTTTCGCACAATCATCACCAATATTGTTTCCTTTCAAAACAATTCCCTCCAACTGCAACGAAAAAGTACTAGATCGTACACAACAGGGCTACTTAAATGGTTTTGCCAAAGGTCTACATAGATGCATAAGATAAAATGAAAACATAGTATATGTAGTCGTAATCAAAAAACAGTCGAGGTTCACATCGGACGCCTTAAAGGTCCGGATATGGCCTGCAGTCCACCATTAAGTGCAATGTCAACCAGCATCTGACATGTCTAAAGGTGTGACAAACGTTTAAATGTAATTATATGTAAACTGTTAGGTGTCACCTAATTTAGCGATCCAAATACAGTGTTGTGTACTTGTCACACCTGATAGGGTCGGAGTCTGATAGCTGAAAACAAATATCCACCACCATCACTGGTGATTCCACATTCAGTGAGATCAAGCAGATCAATATTTTCCAAACATCGTGCAGCATGCGTTGCTCCATCATCACCTATTGGATTGTAGGCAAGCGATAGCAGCTTTATCTGTTTATTAACATTTTGTTTGAAAAGTAAAATACAACGTTAAAATTGTAATGCACAAGTAACCAAATCCCAAACGAAAAGGATCTTTACCATATTTGTAAAATTTTATTTAAAAAAATGTAACTTTTTGTTTCGAGTAAAATCCTTTATTGTTACCCTATGTAGACATCAGTGTGATTTTTTACTGGCTTCATGCTTTTTTATGCCATCAAAGGGTTTGTTTCCATAATTTTGCATTTTCTTCTGGGTTAGCTCATCTATTTTGTTAAAGTAGTTAAGTGAAGTTGCATTCGAGATTTTAATCTCGTTATAGGAGCGATAGAGTCTATTCAGCTAATCTTAAATGCATCAAATATTATTACATTAAATGTGCTTTTGAAAAATCAACCACGTAAGGTTTTCGTGAGTTAACTTATAACAAGTTTTCATTACGAAACAACATTACTGGTGTCGCTCTGTGTTGAATCACGTAGGAAAGATTCTGCATATCAACAGGGAGGAGAGATGAATAACGAAGGTCGAGCTCATCGGGAAGTAGGGAGGCCACATGTGAAGCATACTCAGGATTATTTGACTTTTGAGCCCTGCTGCTATAGAGTTTGATTTCTGTTGACCTAACGAGCAATGTTGCCATTTTCATTGTTTCTAGACTGGAATTTCCGGGAATAATAGGCTCGAGTGGACAGGAAAGCGAAGTACCAGCGGTATCAACAAGGCATTCGGACAAATCGTTTAATCTGTCGTCTGCATCTTGTTTCTTGATATTTTCTCTTTCACTAGAAAACATTAGCAAATCATTTTATTGGATTTTTTACATATATTTGTGCATGTCATAATGTTTTATACATAAAAGATTGGCTTGTATTTTCTTGCTAAGCGCTAATAACCTATGGGTTCGATCAAACTATTTCACATAAAGCTGGTAAGTAGTTTACAACTCAACAAGTAAATATTTTAAAAACTAAAACAGACTTGTATGCAGGGTAGTAATCGAGATTATTGGGAATTTCTTCATTCCAAAACACTTCGTACAAACGAACAAGAAGTTGGGGCACAGGTTCTAGAAAAGCAGCTCTAAACTTCTCCCAACCATCTTTTGGATTATAACCAAACTCATCCATTTCTTCAGAAGAAATATGACATTTCTGTAAAGTTTACAGCAAATAACCAAATTGTTTAGACCAGTGGTTCCCAACCTTTTTTGTCGTGTGCCCCTTTTTAGTCGATATCCAAATCGAATTCCCCCCTCCCCCTCCCTACAAATTTAGTTGGCTAAAATATCGTTTACAACATTTTGATCTGATTCTTAGAGCTGAAATTAAAGCTTTATAGCCTCTAATATTCTTCTTTGTACTTATATCATAACGTCTAATATCAAGACCTTTACTGAAAAATATTTTATTCAAATAGTATATTCAAAATATTAGAGTAAATACATTTAACAGTCAGTGTGAAGCTTGTGATTGCTTTTGTCTCGACAACTCATAAATGCGTGGAAGAGTATTGGAAACAGCACAGTGAATATCATTCTCCACTTTTAATCTGTTTCTCTGTTTTGTTTTCAATAGCAAAAGAATTGAAAAACCTGATTCACGTAGATAAGTGGAGACAAACGGAAGGATACTTCGAATAGCTCTCTTTGCCACTTTAGGATAGGACTACACATCAGTGACCAAAATTCGGTGATAAATTTTTCCCTGAATGAATCTCCTGCGCAAGAATCCGTTTTGAGTTCTAAAAATTCATCCTGCTATTTATGAAAACTTTTTTCACAAACAATGTGAATGGATTTCGTATTAAATCCAGCTCATCGTCATCAATTTCAGGGAAGTATCAAATGAATTCTGATTCCAATGCTGTCAAATTTTGCAAAATCAAATATTTTTTCAAATCTGTAAGAACTTGTTCTTGGCCATCAACAACCAGAACTGATGATAATTCTTCAAACATTGCAACATTGTTCATCCTAACTCTTCCAATTATTTAGCTTGCTGGTGAAAGCTTCCAAAGCATCTTTAAATAGTAATATTTTGTTGTTTTTTGCTTGCATCTTCAGATTCAGTTTGTTCAAGTGAAACAAATAAGCAAGACATCTAATCCATCTATCATCATTCAGCAATGCAACAAATTCCAATTTCGTTTGAAGCTCATAAAATGATTTAAGCCCGTTTTTGAGCTCAAACACTCACTTGGTAACAATTCCTCTAGAAGGCCATCGCGTGTTTGTATGAAAAAGAAGTACGTGTTGGTCTGCATTCATCTCATCGCACAGTTGTTTAAATAATCGGGAGTTTAGGGCTCCTCCTTTAACGAAGTTGACCATTTTATTTGTTTGATCAAGAACTTCAAGTAATGGAGCAGGAAGCGTTTTAGAAGTCAGCGCATGACGATGAATCATTCAGTGAATGCCTTTTACATTTCGACCTTGACTTTTAACATGAGCTTAAAATCCTGATTTACTTCCTAACATAGCTCTTCGTTTGAATGGGCATACTTAACAAATACCATTAACTGGGATGCCACATCAGCAGATTCAACCAGTTGAATCGAAAATAAGCTAAATGTAGCAGACTTAATCTCCTGTATAACTTGAAATTTTATTTCTCTTTTATGTCTTCTATCCTTTTCTGAACTGTATTATTTGATAACGAAACGGCAGCAACTTTTTTCTTATCTTCATTTCCAAGCACAAGTTCAACTATGTTTAAAACACAAGGTTTATCAAATCTTCACCAATTGTATGTGTTTTTTATGTCTCGCTATTTCCAAAGCAATCTAGTAAGAAGCTTCAACTGCATTTGTGTTTGTTTCATAGCATGTCCCTCTTAAATCTTGTCTTATCGTTTTCAAAGCACAAGCGTGACGCTCAAAAAAGCTGCTACTTTTATCCTTATATTGTGAGTGAACATTTTGTAAATGCTGTTTTACCTTTGTTGGTTTCAAAGAATCATTTGATAGAGCTTCCTATTACATAGGACACATTGAGGTCTCTCCCTTCCATTTTGATTAATGCATGTAAATCCATATTCAATATATGAATTGTTGTACTTTCTCATTTTGACGCTCATGTTAAGTAAAACCTACAGTAAAACTCCTTTTAAACACTGCTGAGATAAAGTTTGCTTAATTGTTGTGATCACTGGCACAACACTTTGAAGACTTAATGGAGGCTTTACACTTAACAATCCTTACGTTAAGTAGCCTAAATGAAATTCAAACTGCTTTTTGACTGGCCAATTACCAACGATCTAACACTAAGTATTGCTGACAAGCGGGCTTTTATAACCCCCATAACCTTCAAGGGTATATCAAAAAATCTAGCATTGTCTAAATCACAAGGTATCACAAAAACAAACTTACGTCACAATTAGCTCAATTAAGTGACCTAGACTTGCACAGTAATTCGCAAACAAGTGCAAAGCTCTATATTTTGTTTAATTTCTTGAAATTTCTTTGTACAACCACTTTCTGCATTGCTGCCTTAAAACGATTATTCGAGAACTTTTTTTCTCAGCTCATTTGCAGCAATAACACATAGCACAGAAAACCAGTAAGAGATTAATATTGTGACACACATTCCCCCTACAAACTACAAAATTCCCCCCTAGTGGGGAAACCCTCCCGGTTGGAAACCACTGGTTTAAACACACGCCGGTGTTGTCCGTTTAATAAGTAAGTTGTTTATTAAAAAAATAGTTACCTTGTTTCTAATAATTCTGACGAAGTCTTTGACAGTTGCACATTGCACCACTCCGGGTCTTTGGTTCAAACAAAAAACTGATGGCGGTAAAAGCTCTTTGGTAATGTTAAACTTTTCTATACTGTTGTCATTGTCCTTTAATAACCTCAAAGGATATTCCTCAATTGATGCGAGGAGTTCAGGTAACTGGTTACTTTGTTTTTTGTAAAGAAATCCATACACATCCTGAAAACATGTATTCATACCATACAAAAGTTCGTATTGGATCCGGTGTTATTACTAATGTGTATTACATAAAATCTGACATATTTTAAAAACATTTATCTGTTTTTGTGTATAGTATTTTTAAACTAATAATTTAAATCTACATTACTGATGAACAAACCGACATGCAATCGCTTGGTTTTCAAACAAGACCCGTTTATACAACATTTACTTTTGTAAGGAAAAAAAGCAGTAGTTAAACCAAAAAAAAGTTCCCGTAAACATCTAACAGAAAAACACAACCAACAAACATCTCTTACGCAAATAAAGTTTAGCTTTTTCTTAGTTTTCCAAAATGTAGGGTGTTTATCCACCTCTTGGATTGTTGGGCGCCATACGGCCTCCTTCCCCAACATCGCTTCTATTAAGCTGCTCGCACAAATGTGATGTTCTGTTTTTTGGTCTGCAACGTTTTTTTTTAAATTGAAGTATTGTTTATGTTAAAATAAAAGCTAGCCCCCTCAATTTACATCATATTCGCATGTCAATCCACAAAAAAATGAAAAAAAATCCATGAAAAGTTAGTTTAAAAGATAGTGTTAAGACGGTCACAATTATTAATTGATATCTACTCTGTCCGCCCATAAAGTAAATTTATCGATACCATTCCACACAAATAATTGGCGTTTCCTCGATGGAAATAATCAGATGTCAATAAAGTTATCCACCACCTCCGCAAATTCTCTGTAATTTACTTTTAAGGAGCTGTAAATTTGGAGAATTGCCTCTTCTCATGTTGTAACGTTGTTCATCTTCATCGCCAAATGGATGCAAACCATCGCTCAGAACAAAGTAAAAAAACAACCCAAGGACGTAAATATCGGATTGTTTTTCCTAAATAAAAGCTAATGGATCAAAATATATCACGAATTTTAATGACAAGACTATTTTTATGTGATTTTTAACTACTGATTCTAGCTGAATATTCATGTAAATAAACAACATTTTTGCACTTAATAAAGTTCGTAGTTTTGCAATCTGACAAGGGTTTAAAAAAACATAAAGTATTTTCTTCGCGAAAAGGGTTACATAGCTCTTACATAGCGTCCATCATAATTTTCTGGTGCGACAAAGCTTTCTGTGACACGTGAAACACTGTAATGTAATTTGCCCGTGTCCAATTTACGGCGAAATCCAAAATTAGCAACTTTTACGACTCCGTTAAATGATATCAGGAAATTGTTTGGTTTAAGATCCCGGTGAACTGAAAAATAACGGTGCAAATAATGTCAGCCATACAACAAATAAACAACGTGTCTACAATGTACCAAATCAAAATGGTTTAAAAAGGAACTCACCGAAACCATTTTGGTGAATGTACAAAACTCCTGTTACAGCATCCTTTAGAATTTTTCGTCGATCAATGTCAAAGTAATCGTTGGCACCACTAGCCAAGAGGTTTCCGTCCTGATTTAGAAACTTCCCGTTTTTGACGTACTGAAATCAACGCTTTAAAGTCAAAAGTTGATCATTGTCAACCTTTAAATGCGCACTATTGTATTGCATTTGGCAAACCACATAGTTTACACAAGCGGCTCAGGCAAGAAAATCTCTCCACCTTTACCACTGACGGCCGTTAAGAATTTCCTATATATGTTTTTGGTAAGTTATATATTGCTTACGAGTAATAGTTCTTACATTGATTTGATTAGGAACCTTGATCCTCAAGTTGAGGAAACATTTTAAAGGCCATTAAAATTATAATTTTTGAAATCGGATTTTTTTTCCTTGGCCCAACAATGTAGTGATTATCTCAAAAAACAACAAAAGTTGTTTTAGTTTAATACTTGAAAAGTAAAGTTAAAAGTACAATACAAACATACATCATACACCGATGTAGAGCACATCTCCATGACAATACAAACTGTGGTTTTTGGAATCTGCAACAGAAGCCCGTTATAAAGTTTGACATAAACAAGGAAACAACTTTATTTTTATACGTTTTTTCACATTGGATTTATTTTACCTCATGGCAAAGGCTGAAGTAGCGAACAATATTTTGATGTGAGCATTCGCACATAAATTTTGCTTCTGCTTTTGCTTTGGCAACATCGTAAAATGTAGTGTCGAGTACTTTTGCAACGTACTGTCGGCCATCACCCTTTCCTTTGCACCTGTTGTTTATAAGTAAATCAAGATTACAGTGAGAGGTTTGTTTGTTTGTTTATGCTTGAGTGCATGCACATTTTCCCAAATTTTGCCTTGACTTAACATTTTATAACATTAGTTCCAACACATCTTGCTCTAACAAGTTNCTTTGGCAACATCGTAAAATGTAGTGTCGAGTACTTTTGCAACGTACTGTCGGCCATATCCCTTTCCTTTGCACCTGTTGTTTATAAGTAAATCAAGATTACAGTGAGAGGTTTGTTTGTTTGTTTATGCTTGAGTGCATGCACATTTTCCCAAATTTTGCCTTGACTTAACATTTTATAACATTAGTTCCAACACATCTTGCACTAACAAGTTGAACCTCATCCATGCATTGTTTACTTGTAAATTTTTGATCCTGTTGTTCCATCGGCGATAAGTTCACCTTTTTCATAGATTGCAGAAAAGCTAACTGTAAACAAAAATGTTTGTTAAAAACTTCTATTTTAGACGACTTGTTTCACCTGTACTAATCTCATAGCTTTGAAACATACAATGTGGTTGCGTTCGGACAAATACGTCTTACGAGTTTATTTGTTGTTGTTGTTGTAGTTGCTAAATATAGTATCGCCTGTTTGTGCAATGGGCATTTGCTGCTTTTTGCCAAGAAGTACTACTTTTCATAAACAAAGTTTTTAGCTATTTTATTGTTCCCTCTGGGTGCATAACGGCGTCGCCACCAAAGAAACGAATTTTATGTTTCAGCTAATATCGTTGCAGAAATGCGGAAATAGGTAACAATAAGAAAACATACATTTTTTCATTGATCTTTGTAATTCCACTTCGTTCGCAATCTTGCTGCTGTCCTAAAACACAAAATACACCAACAATGAGGTTCTGTAAAATGTCTGTATCAAGTTAAAAGAAAGATTGCTACTTCAGCCGGAAAATTGTAACAAGCACATTAAAAATATGTTTGTTTTCGGGTTTAATTGGGATTGTAGGTGTAAGTTAAATTTATCATCGACTTACCAGAAACAAGCGAGAAGGGGCAGACGGTGCAGTTTTCAGGGCTGGTTTATCAAATGCAACAGTATTTTCTGTACAAACAACACAAATATCACAGCAGGCTCAAAACAACGTGGTTTATTCAGAAACATATGTTACCCTGGAAGTGAATCTATTTCGTTATTGCAGGGGCATTCATTTTTTGCCAAATTTACCAAAATATTGACTCATGTATAAAATTTAATAAAGATTAAAACTAAAACAATACACACACTTGGACCTGATGGGAAATGCGAAAAATATCACATTGAAAATATATTGCGTTAGGAAAGTGGGTATCTTTATACCAAACTAACTAGCCGATTTATAAAAATGGTGTGCTTGATTTTTGTTATTCGTATCACAACCGAATAAATACGGAAACTGATTCAATTTTCTCTAAATTTCTTTTTCAATTTGTTAGTGCTTTTACTATAACAACTTTTCTTTTTTCAAGGTTTCAAACTTACCATGGCTAGATGGGAAGTGTAAATGAAAGTAATAATGGTTGACTGGGGCGTTGTAAACTGGTCCAGTTGTGTGAACGTGTGTGGGGGGGGGGGGGGGGGGGGGGGGGGGGGGGGGGGGGGGGGGGGGGGGGGGGGGGGGGGGGGGGGGGGGGGGGGGGGGGGGGGGGGGGGGGGGGGGGTTGTTTGCTTTCCTACACAAAAAATAATTTTGATACGACAAATGATTCTTTTGATAAGTTATGGGTCTCACCAAGTTAAACACCAAACTTCTGCCATTCTCGTCATCTGGCGCCATGCTAGGCAGAGAAGTACTATCACTTGAGCCTTGGTTTGGACTACGTTGGTGTTCAGTATCACCCATTCTTTGAGATGCAGAAAATTATCTTTTACATAACAATTGCAAAAATAGTTTCTTGTTTGTTTTCAGTTTGATTCTTTTAACATGTCTATGCCTAATATAAAAATACAACAAATATTTTACGTATAACATTGTTGATCGAAAAAAGGCGACATACGTCACAGAATAAAAAAATAATTAAAAAGGTTTGAAAATCAAATTGCCCGATCAAGTTTGTTTTATAATATGTCTTCCTTTCACATTTACTTGAGCAGCTTTCGTACCTTACATCTTCTGTTTCAAACTTGAATGACTCAAAAAATGAACTTAAAAATACAGCATCGAACGAAATACGTTTAATTAGGCCAGTTCATGCAATCGCAAACCTATCAAAGAAAATATTGCATTTCCAATTTGCCCAGAAAATGGCAACATTGTCTAATGCAACGTGTCTTCCGCTTAGCTACATCAACTGGTAAAGGTTGGCTTGAGCTTGACCGCATTCTTTGGTTGCGCTTTGTTGGGGTACAGCATCACCCTGTTCTAGGGTTGGGTTTGATTCCGATTCAGCATCAGCTGCTCCTTGGATCAAGCTGGATTGGTGTTCAGCATTATCTGGTCCTTCGGTCAAGCTGGGACTTAATACATTGTTACTCATTCCCTGGAATAATTAATGCTGTTCTTCTAATTTGACTATTGCATGGTTACTTAATTTTTAAAGTTGTGTCATGCAACAACTATACCTCTTACAATCGACTTGGTGACTGTTTTGTAAAGCTGCATTTTCTTTCACCAAGCGAAATAAATTCAAATTATTCGTATCACAGATGATGGTGCTGAAAATCTTGATGCACAAATTTTGCCGCTTTCAACCAGATTATTAGACAGTGTATTTATTACCAGAAAGTTATTATAATTCCAATATTACCTAAAACCTACACGAAATGTGAAACAAATTTGGTTGCTTTCATAACTTGAAGGTGCACAAACTACAAATGCTGAACAATTAAGTATAGTCTGCAAAACAAAATGCTTAGGCAGTTTTGGTACAAGCAAAGTAGTTGAAACAGAGCAGGATTTAAACTTTTAACTGTTGTACGTTAAAAAAAAAAATTTTTTTATTTTAAATTTAATTTAAACTGTTACGTTAAAAAATGCAGTCCGAACCAGACATGCGGCAATTCATATTCGTCATTCGTATTCGAATGCATTCGAATACAGGTT